>ML242075.1:36029-94088 GCA_005239495.1 Nicotiana undulata
CCCCCCCCCCCCCCCCCCCCACTCATTCTCTCATTCTGCCGTCATTGGTGTCCCTAACCTCTCCAACTCTCTCTTGACCTACCCATAACCCTAATCTATAGAGATTCTGAATATTCTCCGACCATTACCAACAGTTTATGTTTCCTGGTTGTTTGATTACATGGATCCTTGAGAGAATCTCATGATGATTCAACATGTTCTTACCTGAAACTTGTTTACTGGCCGGTGTAGGGCCATTCTCGTTTGTGAGTACAAACTTCCTCTTATTTTGTAGTATGAATCCATGGGTTTTGACCAAGTCTCTTTCATCTCTACTGTTTTTTTTTTTTAAAAACCCTAGTTTCACTACTATTCGAATATGTTCGGATCTTTGTAGATCTGAAATGATTCGAGTATCATCGGGTGTTTTCCTTTGAAAAATGTTTGTTTCCGTTAACTGCTTTTATTTTATTCACTCTTTCTGAAATTAGGGTTTGTCCAAGACTTTTCTTCAAAGGTTTTTTTCTAACTTTTCAGTGTTTAAACTAAGTGTTCTACTCTATCTTGACTGATTCTCATGCATATGCTTCAACCCTAGATGTTTCTGTTTGTTATATTGATTTCTTCAATTTTATTCCGTTATTATGTTTATTTCTGTGCACCAGTCATATTAGCTGATTCTGTTTAGGGATTTGAACAATTTTCCTGTTAAAATCTGTATTTTTTGAGATTTTTACTAATTGATTGCGATTAGGGATTCGAATAATTGCCCTGTTAAAATCACAACTTGCTGGGATTTTTTACTTGTTTCCTTATTTGTGACCTTCATTAATTATGCTTGCCTTAATTGATTATCAATACGGTTTGGGATTTGACTGACTCTATATATGGTATGATTTCTTTTCTTAAGTTGAACCCCAGTTCTGACCGTTATTTGACTATCCCCAATTAAAGGGGTGTTTTCTGGATTTCTCCATTAGAATTGACTCTATAATTGGCTGATTGGTTCTAATTGATTGAATTGTGATTTCCTTTACCTTTTGTTTTACTCCCTAAGTGCTATATATACACTCTCATTCTGTCTCTTCAAGACGCAAACAATAGTTCACCAAAAACACACATTCACACATACTTTGCTCTCATCTCTCTGCTACTTGTCCTCATAGCTTGTCTAGCCGGCTGTAAGCCAATGCTAGACTACTGAATCCTGCATACCTTTCATCTCCTATTTTCTTCTCTTAACTGGTATGTTTCTATACCTAATGTCATTATGAAGTTTGAACCTATATGATTCTCTGTTGCTCTATGTCTGTTAAATCCATGTCTCCTATGTACTAGTCTAATTGCTTATGTACTTAACTCTGTATCTTCTCCTGTTTTAGTGCTTTGATCAGCATGTTTAAATTTCACCCTTCCATGTTTAGTGCTTTAATCAGCAGGTTACTCCTGTTTAAGTATACAATCCCTCATGTTTACTACTTTAAACTAACATGTTTACTTTTATGTTTAGTGCTCTTATCTTTTCTGTCCATTAATTTCAAATGGTATGACCAATGTTATGTAGTTAAATCCTTGTCCCTTCTATGAATTGACTATCATGAGTACTCCTACATCCTATGTTTTCCTGTCCACTACTTTGAGTCACTGTGATTACCTATCATTAAGTATGGCTGATAGAGTTATGTATTTCCTGTTAAGACTCTAAATCAGTAGTCTATGTGCTAATGAATGATATGAATTTGGTTGTTGTAGAATGTCAACCAATCCCTTACATACTCCATGTCCCTGTTGCTCAATATGCTCTCACCCTCACCCTATTTTATGTGTTTCTGATTCAGGCTTCCTATATTCCCCAACCCCTGATCCCCTCTCTGTGAAATTGTTTGTCCTCACCTAAGGTTAATTAATAAAATTGAACCTGGGCAGTGTGAAGCCATGTTTGAAACCCTATGATTGTGTTTCCACTTGTTGTTGTTTGCTGACCTTTTTTTTAATGTTTCTAAAACTGTTTTCCACTCTTAATATGTCTTCACTCCTAAAACTATTTCCATTCCTAAATTATTTTCACTTTTAAACTATTTTACTTCGGGTATGTTTTTCGTAGAGTTATTCCTACTCTTTCAATCACTCTCACTCCTACTCTTAGAATACTTAGGATTCTCCCCCTCTAGTGTGTGTACTGCCTAGGAATCCATGAGATTCCTCCGAACTCTGGCACACTGGGGTTGGCCCTTCCACACTGCACAAAAATACTTCTCTATTTTTAAAAGGAGCTTGGTGTGATCATTCCCCTGGGTCCCTGAGGCCCTTGGGAACTTTGACACACCAGAATACTCTCTCTTGGACACTATGAGACTATGGCACTTTGGACTGTTTGAAGGCCTGGTTTTTCCAAGTTTACGGTGGGCCTGTTCAGGTTCCTTATAGTATAGCATTATTTACTTCTGTAATTCATTTATGGTCTATAATAATAATTCTTGTAAACATTTATTTGGGATATTAGTAAAAGGAAGGGATTTTTATATAATTGTTTGAGGAAACCAGGTAGAAATCATGCCCTTAGGATTATTATGACTATTTGCTTGCATTAGAAATCATGTTCTTAGGATTATTATGACTATTTGCTTGCATTAGAAACCATTCTCTTAGGATTGTTTGGCATACTAGAAAACGTGTTTATGGGTGCATTATGTCATTTGTTCTAAAAATTCTGCTTTCTAACTGCATAATCATGTCCGCTTAGAAATTCTGACACTAAGTTGCTACTACTTCTGCCTAATAATCAAGATCATTCTTTTATGTGCATTAGAAACCATGTTTTAAGACTTCTATTGCATTCACTTTAATACCACGCCTACATCGTATAAAATTAGTAATACCGTGTCTATGAGAGTAGGTTTAAAAGTTGCCCCAACACCTAGATATCATGTTTATAAGATAATTATACAAAATCAGTTCTATAACGATCAGCACCCAGACAACATGTTTATAGGACATAATGTACTCAAACTGCTTGTTTTAAATTGATTATAAGAACTCTAATTACAATTAGATATCATGCTTATAGGATATCTCATATACACACTTAGGCAAGCTTGTAGGTAATTAAATTCTTACAAAAAATGGTGAAACTGTGCTTTGCTTAATTATTTATGAACTGCCCAGATTCAGCAAGCCCTAAAATCAGTAGGCAAACTGATTAGGTCTCCACTGCCTCGCTTTTAATAAAATATTGCATATGATATGTTTTCATGTTCATTTAGATATCCTTCTTTAGGACTTATAAATGTCTGAAGTCCTGTTGTTTGAAACGTGCAAATTACTTGCTTATTTGTGGAGGTAAATCTAAGACCCCTTTAATTGTTCCGTTATGTGAATGTACTGTTTGTTTTTGTTTGTCACTTAGATCTTCTCCATTTAAACACCTTAGGAGAGTCTAGAACTGCCTTAATTAGAGGTCCTAAACACCTCCAGGGCCATAAGGAAGGGACGAGCAATGCACGCATAGAGTACATTTAATTAGAATCACTTATATAACCACTAAGGGGATGGTAATTGGGTAGTAAAGGATATGATGACCTGTGCGCTAATGCCACGTGTAACACCTCTCATTGAGGAAAGCTTACGGGGTATTGCACAGATGTGATCCTATAGGCTAATAAACCTAGGACTTCCCTTATTCTTGTTTTTAATAATCCATATGTGCTTAAACTGCTTTATCTGCTTAATGACTAATTCACAAAGTGAGTTTGGCTGGAACCCACCGTTATGGACCTCGAGGGGTGCCTAACACCTTCCCCTAAAGGTAATTTCAAGCCCTTACCCAATCTCTAGTAACACAAATCGGTTTACATGAGTTATTTGCAATAGGTGCCCAAACGCACCTTAAAAGATTGATAGGTGGCGACTCTTCAAATTTCTATACCCCTTTCCCAAAAGGAAATGAGTTGTCCCCAAAGAATGTCGAAATCGTGACTCCGCTAAAAAGAGGAAAAAGGGGGGGGGGGGCGACACTAGCCAGCTTGTGGATTAGAAACAGGAGTTCCAACTATTCAACCATAATATTATCAGTGATGCCAAGTGAAGGTGACGGGTGAGGACAATGCAATTTCCTCCTCTCCAACTCAAGAAGAACCGGATACTACAATCACAACCACTGGAGCTTAAGAAAGAGTGGTTGATGCAGTTCAAAGTACTATACAGGTAGCAGAAAGAAGAGTGCAAGGGAACCAGTCAGGATTACCCAGCTCCTCAAGTAATGATATTCAAGTGCTCAACTGGAAACACAAAAGCTCCCATCCTCTCGATAATATAATCACTCCATTCAGGAGTCCAAACCAGATCCAAAGCCAGAAATTCACTAGCCTTCTCTGCCTTTCTCCCAAATAGAACCCAAAAACATTAAGAAAGCCTTAAAGGATGCAGACTGGATCACAGCTATGCAAGACAAGTTGCATCAATTTGAAAGGAACAAAGTGTGGCACTTGGTACCTAGACCCTCAGATCGAACCATCATAGGGACCAGGTGGGTATTCAGGAACAAGCTTGATGAACATGGTAACACTACAAGGAACAAGGCAAGGCTTAGTTTTCCAAGGTTACAATCAGGATGAAGGAATTGATTATGATGAGACTTTTTCTCCAGTTGCTCATATGGAAGCCATTAGAATCCTCATTGCCTTTACATCACATATGGAATTCACTCTGTTCCAAATGGATGTCAAAAGTGCATTTCTGAATGGTTTTCTCAAGGAAGAAGTCCATGTAAAGCAACCTCTAGGTTTTGAATGTCATGAACATCCTGAATATGTGTTCAAATTGGATAAGGAACTGTATGGATTGAAGCAAGCTCCTCGATCTTGGTATGAAAGGTTGTCAAAGTTTCCCTTAGAAAATGGTTTTGCAAGAGAAAAAATTGACAGCACTCTTTTTCTGAAGAAACGAGGAAGGACCTGGTCATTATTCAGGTATATGTTGATGATATCATTTTTGGGGCAACAGCTGACTCACTTTGTGAGGAATTTGCAAAACTTATGGGAAGTGAGTTTGAGATGAGCATGATAGGGGAGTTGGATTTCTTCTTAGGTCTTCAAGTGAAGAATTCGACAAAGGGAACATTTATCAGTCAACAGGAATATATCAAGGAGCTTCTGAAGAGGTTTGATATGGAAGCATCAAAAGTGATCGACACTCCCATTGCCACAGCCACTCGACTGGACATGGATGAATCTGGATCTCCTATTCATCAAATAATGTATCGAGGCATTATTGGATCTCTCTTCTATCTCACTGCCAGAAGGCCAAATATTGTATTTAGTGTGGGACTATGTGCATGGTTTCAGTCAAATCCCAAGGAATCACTTCTAAAGGCTGCCAAAAGAATTATGAGATATCTTAAGGGAACATAGGACCTGGTTCTATATTACCCTTTAGGTGACAATTTTAATCTTGTTAGGTATGCTGATGCTGACTATGCAGGTTATCTTGTGGACAGGAAAAGCACATCTGGAATGGCTCATTTCATAGGATCCTATCTGATTTCATGGGGCACAAGGAAGCAAAATTCAGTAGCTCTTTCAACAGCTGAAGCAGAATATGTTGTTGCAGCTTCCTGCTATGCTCAGCTTCTATGGATCAAACAGGAATTGGAAGATTTTTGAGTATACACAGATTGTGTGCCTTTCTATATGAAAACACTAGTGCACTCAACATGGACAAGAACCTGGTCCAGCATAAAAGAACCAAGCACATTGATGTGAGACATCATTTTCTAAGAGACAATGTGGAGAAGGGGCTTATTTGCATGAAGTTTTGCAGTACAGAAGACCAAATTGCAGATATCTTCACCAAAGCCTTGAGTAGAGAACATTTTGAGAAAAACAGGACGACACTTGAGCTAATAAAGCCTAATTGAGAACCTGATTCCTTCCATATGGCTATGAAAGTTACATTAATGGAAAATTAGCTAAGGTGTTTTCCGACCAAGTCTAACTCACTTCTATACCGTTGCAGGTAGACACGCATGATGATTATAGAAGCTACAGAAATAATGCATGAGCGGTAAAAGAGGGTTGAGAATTTTTGAAGGACCGGTCAAGAACTTGGTTCTTGTACCACAGGTTAGTAGTCTTGTGTTTTTCTCATGCATATATCAAAAGAAACAAATTTAATTTCCACGTCACCAACCTTTTTAGACCCTGTATGTCACGTCTTTTCATTGAAATCCCTTCACTTCCCTCTAAAACGTTGCAACTTCCCACTTATCTACCGCCATTTCATAACCCATTTCTCTTTCCCTCATAATTACCTTTTTCCCTCATTAAAACCCTTTTATGTCCAAACCTTGAGCGATCATCCCTCTCTTTCTCAGCCTCTTCAGAACCTTCAACCTAATAATCTACCATGGCTGAAGATCAAACAACCCTTCCCACCATTGAAGAGAAAAACCTCGACTCTTCTATTCTTGCATAAACACCTCTGAACATATCCTCTTCCACTACTGTTGACACCGAAACACCTAAACATGATTTCACCATCTATCACTCTCACCACTCCCTCAGTCTATACTCTTCCTCTTAGTATTGAGAACTCAAAAATCCCTAAAATCGATAGTGTCTCTTCTCTATCGCTTGGGAGACTCAAAGAACAGAACAAAGATGAAGAAAAGAGTGGGGCTCCACAGGAAGAAAAGGTTTCTGATGAAGATGTTAGTTAGTCTACAAGTGATCCTGTCTTGGATGCTATTTCACCCATGGAATCTCATGAGAGAGAGGCCATAGAAAACATGATGGCCATTGCTGCTGAAGGAATAATGAATATGAAAACTTCTACCATGCTTGAGTCTAAGAGGAAAGGGACTCAGCCGACAGAGAAATAAGGAAAAATGGTGATCTTCGAACCACATGCACCGAAAGAAGCTACTAGGACCCCTGTTGATGAACCTGCTCCCTCTCATGAGGAAACAATTCAGGACTCATTTTCTCAGGTCAGCTTCGACCCTTCTCCTTCTCCTCATTTTGACGCTGAGCCTTTGGATGCAATCCCTTCTGTTATGAGATCTAGTGATGAGGATGATCAGGATGATGTAGTTCTCACGGCACGTTTTAAAGTAAGGAAGCCAGTAGTCACTCCTGAGCCCCCTCCTAAGCGACCTATCACAAGGTTGCAAAATAAGGAGGCTCTTGAGTCTACCTTGAAGAAAAGCAAAAGGAGTAACAAGAAGAAGAAAAAGAGGCTGGTGAAGGATGGAGATATTGTTTGTGACAAGAAAATTCCGGTAGTAGAAGTGGATGAGGAAGCTCAACAGGAACCAAGTTCCTTGGTGAAGAGATCTCAGGAAAAAAATATTTGCTGAGAGTGCTTCAAAAGAGGTTGTTAAAACACCCTGTGAAAAGTCTGTGAAAGGTTGTGACAAGTTGAAGCAAGTTGTGGAGGAAGAATCAGTGTCTGGTGATGATATTCTAGTGAAATCAAGTGGTAGGGGTAAGTCCATTCGGAAGTCTGGTAAAAGAAAATTGGAGAATGTAGAGGAACCGGGTGGTGTGAATAAAGTGAAAAGTGGAAGTGTGCTTGGCAAAGAAAGGTTGAGGTACCAGAAGGTACTGTGGGTTGCACATTTAACACAGAGATTTCCGAGATGGCTGGTATGAGGCAAGTACTTGAGATGGTTGAATTTCAACAGTGGGGACATATGTTCAAAGTGGATGTGCCCAAGGTGTATGAGGATGAGGTCCAAGGTTTCTATGCTGACCTTTTCACTATTGAATATGACCATATTTGTGCTTTAGTGAATGGGGTAGACATTGTCATGGACTCTGTTGTGTTAGGAGACATTCTCAAGGTCCCGTCTGAAGGTTTGTCATTTGTGAGAGGTGAATGTGGTTCAAGTTTTAGACGTGCCATAGTGAAGGAAAGAGTTGTCTAGCAGGGAGACCAGGTACACAAGAAGGCTCTGCTTCCTGTGTATCAGCTGTTATTTGAGTTAGTTAACAAAGTTCTCCTCCCTCGGGCTGAGAGTAGGTCCATCACATCCAAGTCGGATTTGTATTTAATGGAAGCACTAGATGAGTGTCGCACTATCAATTTTCCTGCCATCATGATTAAATATATGTAGAAAGTGGCAACATTCAAAGATGGGAACCATGGACATCTTTATGGATTTCTTCTCACGCATGTCTTCAAATTCTTTGATGTGCCTTTGGGATAGCCCAAGATGGGGACCAGGAAGCAGAACTTCTCGAAAACTACTCTAGAGGAATGTGAGTGTGTGGAAAAAGTTGGAGGAGTGGGAAGCACCTCGACGATCTAGCAGCTTATCAATGCCCAGAACAGTGTTGCAGAGGAGATCAGAAAGTTGAAGGCAAGGAAAGCCATTCTCGAGACTCGGCTAAGTCAGGCTATAGTGGCACACGGATCCTCCAGTTCATCAAGTGAAGAGGTGGCTCGTCTGACCAAAGAAAATGCCGATCTCAAGCAACAGGTTGAGAACTTGAGGGAGAAACTGCTCGCATAGCAAATGTCCGCAAATGCTCAGATTGATCTTGTTCTCAATGCTCTAGCTACTACTTCCAAGCCCTTTTCCTCTAGTGTCCCCTAGGTTAATCCTCTAGTGACCAGTGACCAGTTTCCAGTTTATCTCTTTTGTTTTGATGACCTTGTGGCAGTTGTTTTTTTTTTTTTTTTTTTTTTTTTTTTTTTTTTTTTTTTTTTTTTTTGTGGTGTGGATAGAATTCGTTTGTACTGCTCCCGCTTTTAACAGTCCAAATCTTCCTTTGCTGTAATGGAAAAGGCTTATGTTTTTTTAAAAATTAATGAAGATTCTCCTCTTTTGCTGTAAATGCTTGTGTTTTTCTGCTTCTCTTTTCTATCATGTTGTATGTACACATATGGCATGAGTTAGCTAGGCTAGATTTCTTTATGTTGATTTCTTGCTTGTGTATTTTTAATGATGCCAAAAGGGGGAAGATAATTGAAGCAGGGTGATCTGAGTAAAGGGGAAGCATAAAGTCGGGGGGAACTTGTGATGTTTCTGTAACTTTATCTAGTTTATTTTGCTCTGCATATGGTTCTCAATTCTTAAGTTTGTCATCATCAAAAAGGGGAAAATTGATGGGTTTACAGTACCTTATCTTGATGTTTTGACGATATAACAAACTTATTGTCAAAGAACCAGATAAAGAACCTGATGCACACTTGGTATATAGCTCAATCAACGGACTCAAGCTAATGTGAGCTTTATGACTTCAGAAGATAAAGAATCAACTCAGGGACCTGATCCCTTTGGGTTTCCCTAACAACAGTACGCAGTCAACTCTCTACAGCTGGAAAGTGACTGCCTGCACTGTACATGCAAACAGTGCAGCACAGTGTAGCAGTCACTTCTCATTGGGAAGGACCTTGTACCAACCAAGTGATGTCATCCAAAGTGTATTAACAAGAAACATTACAACAAAACATCACTTGAACATTTGTGAATGAACTCAAGCTCTCCAAGATCTGATAATCAAGCATTCAATTCACAAGTGCATCAATAACAAAGTACAACACTACTACAGGCCAGTTCCTATAACAAGTCTCTTGTATGTCCTTAGTTGAGTTATATATTTGTATTTGTTCTTCATTGTAATTCCTACTTTGCTTATCTAGAAGCTTTAATTAGGAAATTCTGAAAATCATAAACCCTTAGTGTTTGTGTCGTGACTTGAGTTAGTCATGAGTTGAAGTATTTGTAATAGGTGTATTGCAAAGTGTCTTGTAATAGGTGTATTACAAGTTAGTGAGGGATAAAGAGTTTAATTCCTAGGTTGCAATAGGTTGTAATCTAAAGATTGCTCGGTAGTGAAGTTGAAATCCTACCAGTGTAGGTCGTAGTTTTTTATCCCCTTGAGCAGGGATTTTTCCATGTAAAATCCCTTGTGCCATTTACTTACTATTGCATTAGCTAGTTCTGTGGAAACTGTTATAGGACCATGTCTCTATACAGTTTGGTGGACTCATACATTCTATCAATGAGACCTTCCTTTGTGAGTATATGCCATGTGTGAGGTAAGACTTTGTGTAGTTCATGTTATTGTGGTTGAGTCTAGAACTTTCCCGGTATGTGAGTTGAAGCGAATTTTTAGGTGATGATTGGTTTTGAAAATTATTATAAGTTTTCTTTGGTCTTTGTGAGCTTAATTGTTTATCACAAATAAAACCTATCCATAGTAAACCCTTTTGAGCCTATAGACTTTTATTTTGAACCCACATTACGGGCTTATACACTTTTTTGTTCTTAATTGAAATTATTTTGATCATGTTATAATCTCGTGTTTACGCTTATTGTACTCAAATTTACTGCACTTTAGTTGAGTTTGAGCTTTAATCACTAGTGTTTTGCGCTAATTGTGTGTTCTATGCCTTGTAGGAGTGATTCTGATCCATGTAGATGTTATGGAATGAATTCAAGCTATTCTGGAGCTTTGAAATCTGAGTAAAGGCCCAAGGAATTAAGCCATGATCGTATTCGAGGATCAACAGATGATAGTGCACTTTAAGAACGAAACAAAGAATCGAGCAGGCATATTGCGCAATGTCCAGTAAAATGCACATAACGTTTCACTCAGAGACCCATTTGGACTCCAAAATATATCATCAGAAAGCTATTTAAAAGGGATACAACTTTCATCTTTTACGTTTTTTCCAAATTCCCAACAGAACAGGGAGAAACGTGCACGGTCGAGCACTGGTCGCGCATTTGGCACGCATGTGGGGCAGAAAAAGGTGAAAAATGCATGATCAAGTGCGCGAGCACACTTCCAGGTGCGTTTCCGCGCACGTCCAACTCCGAAAATGTATCCTATTTTGCGCAGGAGAAGGTGTTTTTGTTTGGGCCCAACCCTACTTGGTATATATACATCAAAAAATGGTATTTTGAGGACCTTTGACATATCTAAGACCTAAGGAGGCTAAGGAGAAGTTGGAGAAGCAAGAGCACAACGAATCCATCATTCAATCCCAGCTCAAGACAAGGGTTTGGATTGTTTTATGTTTTTCTTTACTTTAAACTCAATTGAGATGAATTACTCCATGGATTTGGTGTATTTATACTTGTTTGTGGATTATAACTCTAGTTTTTATGTATTGAATCGTTTGGATGTTTTAATCATTGCATCTATATTCACTAGTTCATGTAATCGAGAGAGGCATAAGTTGTGATATTTTTGCATTCTATCTTTTTGGTTGAATTTATTAATTCTTCTTAATAATCGAAAGAGACTAGTAGAATTATTGACTAAACCTAGTTAGGGGGATAATCGAGAAGTTTTTCTAAAGACCAATACAATACGAATTCTTGCATATCTTCATGTGCTTAAAATTGGTTCATCTTGTGAGTATGAAACTTAATCGGGAGAGGAGTTTCTACTAAACAATTGAATTAATAACCAAGTGAATTCGAGAGACTCCCTTGAACATTAGAATTGAATTATCTTGAGTTAAATCTCAAATATTTGTCTTGCACCTATCCTATCAACCCTATCTTTTCCCAATAGATAACTTCATTTGCTTAATACTTACGTTGATTGTCATTAGTCGATAGTTTAGACGCTTAGTTAAATTTAGTTTAAATCACAAAACTATCAATTATTGATTATATTGGATAGCAATCTAGATACAATGTCACGACCCAAAACCTATGGGTTGTGATGGCGCCGGACACCACCGGCAGGCAAGCCAACCCCTTAATCAGTTGAAATACCTTCCTGTTTAACAATTTCGAAATCGTTGCCTTTATTGAATTTCATAATCAAATAAATAATTTTTTTTGTAAATTAAACACGACAGAAATCCATTTAGTTCAATAAAACAAGACTCAACACATCCCCAGAACCCGGTGATACAAGTACATGAGTAGTTTCTAAGAATTTATACAATTATACAACTCTTGTCCGAGAAATAAATGGGACAAAGGTAATAGAGATACAATGTAAAGGTATAGAAAGAAGGAGACTCTGTCAACAGCGGAACACCTCCAGATGAATGCAACCCGAGTAAGTCTCCAAATAAATCGCTGAACTATGATGATACATGTGCAACAAAATGCACAGAAAGCGTAGTATGAGTACATATACATATATGTACCCAGTGAGTATCTCGTCTAAACTCGAAGGAGTAGTGACGAGAGGTCGACCAGATACTCACTAAGGTCCAGCAATATAATATAAAAAGAGATATGGCTAAAGCAGTAGGCATGTGAAGCAGAAATCAAAAAGTACATAAGCAAATAATGTAATCCAAGTAACAACTGAAAATGAACTGCAAGTGACAAATCCTCCGTTTACACAATACCTGTCAATCCCACTATAAGTGACTCAAACTCAAGTGATATACAATACAAGAACAAGACAACCGGCCGGAGTCATAAGGGTGGTCATAAGGACTGAGGTCATAATCTACCCACGATCGCGAGTTATACCTGCGACTCGTGTGCTGACTCAATAATGATAAGCTCCCCACGATCGCGCATCATACCTGCGACTCGTGTGCTGACTCGATAATAATAAGCTACCCACGATCGCGAATCTTACCTGCGACTCGTGTGTTGACTCGATAATGATAAGCTCCCCACGATCGCAAATCTTACCTGCGACTCGTGTGCTGACTCAATAATGATAATCTACCCACAATAGCGAATCTTACCTGCGACTCGTGTGCTGACTCGATAATGATAAGCTACCCACGATCGCGAATCTTACCTGCGACTCGTGTGCTGACTCGATAATGATAAGCTCCCCACGATCGAGAATCTGACATGCGACTTATGATAAGTGCATATTCATATATATAGGTTTAAATGTGTACCGACTCAACAGTGAACCCAACATGACCGTGCCAATACCACTGTAGCCAACTGGGATTGAATTCATAATATTTCACCTTTCCATGTCATCTCAACAACAATCACAACTTACATTACATACAAAGTACAAATAAGGCACATAAAGGTAATGCTCGTTAGTCCTAAAGCTACCCGACATATCAATATAGTCGCCACGTACAGACTTTCGTCACTTGGTACGTACGCGGCCCCCACAACATGTATACATAACAAATAAGGAACCTATGGGGACATTTCCCCCTTACTAGGTTGGAAAGGAGACTCACCTCGCTTCGAAGATTCATCACAGGCTTCCAAGCCTCTACGAGACTTCAATGGATGGACAACGCTCCCAAACTATCCAAATAACGATAATTCAATGAAAATATACTCAATAGATCATAACAAATTCAAATTACAGAGTTCCTCAGCCCAGCTCAATGGGATGACAAAAATGCCCTCGGGCCCACGTGCCAGGACTTCGAAATTTCTTGAAGAAAATCTCTACCCGAAGCTATACTAATTCAATTACACAATTTACTCCAAAATTTATGCTCAATTCGTGACAGAAATCACATTTATCAAATTCTAGGTTTCTTCCAAAATCCCAATTTTTTTCCAAAATTTTTCATGTCTAATATCATGTATAAACCTTGAATTTACTTGGAAATGAGAAGGAACCACTTACCTCTTGATGCTTGATGAAAATCACCCTTTGAAATCCTCCAAAATCGCCCCAACCAAGTGAAGAAATGAAGAAAAATGAGCTAAACTCGCTAAAATATCATTCTGCCCAGGTATTTACTCATCGCGATCGCGGAAAATGCTTCGCGATCGCGGAGAACAATTTTGCAGCCCAAAATTTGCTCTTCACGATCGCGGAGAACAATTGCCCAGCCTGCCCGGGCAGCCTCCAGTAGAATAGTCATAACGTTTTGCACACAACTCCAAATGACAAATGGTTAAAGGTTCTGAAAACTAGACTCAAATATCTACAACTACCATGTGTTGGTCATCTCCCTATTCCTTATAGATTTCTAGATATAATCTGGCAAAGTCAGCCAATGGGCAACACAACTTTCTTCTTCATCGTCCCGGACACCCTGTAGTGTAACAGCCATATCTCTTTGTACACAAATCCAAATCGTGAATGGTTTACTTTTATAGAAACTAGACACAAAGGTCTACAACTTTTATTTTTATACAATCTTCAAATTCCTTATATATTGTGAGATATGAGTCTCCGAAGTCGAGTCAGTGCAGCAGAACATTTACTCTACGTGATCGCGAAAGGCTTTCCGCGATTATGATTCACTGGCCGTTTCTCACATTTTACTCACCGCGATCGCGATCAATTCCCCGCGATCGCGTAGAACACTGCTGTAGCCAAAAACCAGCAGTTATAAATGGCCTAGAAATGGTCTGAAACCACCCCGAAACTCACCCGAGACCCTCGAGACCCCGTCCGAATGTACCAACAAGTTTGGAAACATATCACGAACTTAGTCGAGGCCTCAAATCACATCAAACAACGCCGAGAACACGAATCGTGCAAGAATTCAACTTTATGAACTTTGAAATTTCTAACTTTCACATCCGATGCCGAAACCTATCAAATCACGTCCGATTGACCCCAAATTTTGCACACAAGTCACATACGACATTACGGACCTGCTCCGACTTTCGGAATCGCATTCCGACCCCGATATCAAATTTCCACTTCCGGTCGGATTTTCTCAAAAACCTTCAAATTTCTATCTTTAGCCAAATGGCTTCAAGATGACCTCCAAACATCCAAATTCACTTCCGATCGCGCTCCCAACTCCAGAATCACCATACGGAGCTATTCCCGGACTCGAAATCCCATACGAACGTCAATGTCATTGAAATGCGCTTCAAGCCAAACTTAGGAAATTTCTTCAAAAATGCTTATTTCCACAATATACGCCGGAACGCTCCCGGGTTATCCAAAACCCGATCCGGACATACGCCCAAGTCTGAAATCATCATACAAACCTGCTGGAACCTTCAGATCCTGAATCTGAGATCGTTCACTCCAAACCCCTGTCTTACTCAATTTCTTCAACTTAAGGCTTCTGAAATGAGAATTTTCCTTTCAATTTAACTCCGAACCTCCTGAATTTCAACTCTGACCATACACACAAGTCACAATACCCGAAATGAAGCTATTCATGACTCCCAACTGCTGAACGATGCGCTGGATCTCAAAATGACCGGTCGGGTCGTTAAATTCTCCCCCACTTAGACAGGCGTTCGTCCTCGAACGTGCCATGAACTGCCCCAGAGTTATCTGAAATCACTGACCAACACCTCGTGCACCTGTCCGTGCTGCCACAACCCAGTTGAGCACATTAGCTTGATAAAATTTGAAGAGATTCCCTTTTATCCATATAATAAACTCAAACCCCAGTTCCAACACTTGAAATTCTCTGTCATGCCTGTTTCTAATATGTGAACACCACGTCAACTACCACACGAGGCACCAGAACACAACTGCGTATCTTTGCTGAATCAGCACCATACACCGCATAATCCATAGTCTGACCACAATGACGTTCCCTGAACCTTAATAGCCAAGACTCTACGAATATGATGCTCTCAATGCACTTTATAATGTATATACAAACATCCTGCTGTAATGCTGATGATACCACTACCACGGAGGAGATGTGTAGAAAATTCATGACCATCTACAGAGTTAACCACACGTTGAAATCTTTTCTCTAAGCTTAGATCATCATCTCATTGCAAACTAATAATGGCAATTGCCTTGTAATATACTTGCAAAATCTTATCACGCCGATTCCGCCTTTACAAATCTTGTCTCACCCAGTATGAACCGCTTAGATAACCGATCAACCCAAACACGGCCAGAAGCTTCACACATGATGCCGCCACGCGCCAATAGGCCATAATTCGAACACGACACGTAAGGAAAATAACATCAGGAAAGGACTACTCGACCCATGCTATAAATATGAACTTTTCTCAGCAAATAGTAAGTAAAACAAGAGAATAATCATTATAGGAATCTTGCTCCACATCACACTGTTGCGGCGCGCAACCCGATCAAAATAACATACCCGTGGCAGCGTGCCACCCAATCCCATCATAGATTCACATAAGGAGATATACACGGAGCTGAATTGCTCACTATTACAAATTACTGAATACCGATCACAAGCACGCTAATTGCACAATACCATTATGGGGAGACTGATAGAGCCATATGCTAAAAAACTCGAGCACAACTGGGGTGCGATATATAATCGGAATCTCAAGAGCCATCCTGCTCATATAACCTCATCACTACGCGGAATCTCGACACATAAGAAATTATCAAGTTGTTTCACAACCCACACGGCATAATCGGATACATGCCAATCCTTAAGTAGTGGTCTGAACCACCATAACCCTTGCGGGACCCGCCTACACCTGACAGGCCATAGCACTTGAATGCTTCCAACTAAAATCTATTATGATGGCCGACAGGCCCCACACATATTTGCACAGATCGTACACGTACTCAATCATGCCGAAGGAACTGATCACTGTCGTACTTGTGCCATTTCAACCATGGCTAACCAATCTATCTTCTTTTAATCATCTTTAGTTGCCTCAAAGGTAATAGTAACTTCCTTCAACTCATAGCAGCTCAACCCTCACTCATCCCGAGTGACCTTGATTCACGAGACCATGCTGCTTAAATTCTGCAACCCGTCTCACAACCTCCTGATAATATTTCTACAACCCGGAGTCTATTTCTCTCACTCCTCCGATACTATCCTACATGCTGAAAGTAACATAGAACGCTTCAATCATCTTTCCCTTCTCTTAGGAATTACGCTGCAAAAGCCATATTCTTAATCATATTACTGCTTGAAACCTTTAAACACCGCATCCCTAATCCTCTGAATTTACTAGGATCACCGCTGCGAGTCACCCACTCTGACTGGCCCCGAATACAATAAACTTCAAGGCTCTTCTAGCACCTGAACATCCTTTCAATGGAATACGTGACTGATTCACTGCCCTTACAACTTGCCGATATGCCGACGAATCTGCAACCCTATGAGAACACGATCCTACAACCGAACTACAGGAGGTGGGACTCCCCCACTTAGCCCGAAGCTACTCCTTACCTCACTCTAGACCCATGTTGGAATCCTTCCTCCCTTGCTATCATGATCTTGCTCAACCAATCCGTCAACCCTTCCGAATTTTTCCTATTAGCATTCCCCAAATACCCAAAATTCCCTAGCATCATTCGCACATTCTGCCTCCTATCGAATCGTCGCTATGATTCCTTACAGAGAACTAACTAACCATACCGCCGCTAACCTATACCCAGAAATACCCACTAACCTATTCCTAGGAATACCTTCTAACCTATACCTAGAAATAACCCACCTGCAGAAATCACCAACTGACACCGTCCAACAATATTGCGTTACACACCCTCTACGACATCAATACCCGACCCTAAGCTTGTTCTCATTCACCAACCTTGCCTGCCTGCCCGCTCCTCCTGGACATCTACTAGTTGCTCCACCGCATCTTCCGATCCACTACAGCTCTCCAATCACTCAAACTTTCCCTTAAGTTAGGCAGTCGTCCTACCACTGACCTCATGCTACGCCGACACTCTTCAACTTGTTAAACTCTTTCCTTTAAGCAACTGCCGACTTACGTTCCTTCCACCTGGCCTTTCAGAAATTTAGCTGCCATCTGACACGTCTCTCGTGACTTCCTTCCTCATATGCTTCTCGTTGCGACCTCAATGCAATATCATTTCTCGTAGCTCTTAAACCCGCAGATCACCAGTACTTCAGACTCATCAAAGATCATCTTCCTCGAGTTGTCTTCCTAGAAGTAACTATTATATTCTGAACCACCACACACCACGATCTCCGACATCCGTTCCTTCAATACTGCTTCACAAAACTTCAACCCAATGCAACTGAAGAACCATAACAACAATATTACATCACGGGTGAGTATTCAACCTCACTAGAAACCACAAAATCTTGCTACTTTATCAATCCCAACCGAAACTTTTCATAGTTCAGATTCCTTTCCTTCGGTGGAACTAAAATACTAAAATCTCAAAATCGCCCCCTAAGAAGACCCCCCTTCAAGCCATTCATCACCCCAACACACGGGAAATCATTTTATCAATATATCAACACCGCGCGATAACCAATCGGAAACACCATAAAAATCTGAGCACAGCCTCAAAGTTCTAAGAAACACAGCCGCTGAATTGAAGCAACATAATATTCTTCTTGCAAGGCAACAATAACAGCCCCAAACGACTACGCACGGAAGACTTCACGCACCATATCTGCAACATCATCACAACTCCTCAAATTCCCGATTCATAACAAGCGATTCGCGACGCGTATGATTGAGTAGGAGGAAACATAGGCATAAGCCTCAAAGGAATCAAATTGCACGATGAGGAACCAAGAAGGGAAGTACTCCTAATAGCCCTGTAGCCTCTCGAAGATAAGTACGGACGTCTCCGTACTGATCTGCAAGACTCTACTAGACTTGCTTATGACTCGTGAAACCTAGGGGAACCTAGAGCTCTAATACCACATTGTCACGACCCAAAACTTATGGATTGTGATGGCGCCGGACACCACCGTCAGGCAAGCCAACCCCTTAATCAGTTGAAATACCTTCCTGTTTAACAATTTCGAAATCGTTGCATTTATTGCATTTCATAATCAAATAAATAATTTTTTTGTAAATTAAACACGACAGGAAATCAATTTAATTCAATAAAACCAGACTCAACAAATCCCCAGAACCCGGTGACACAAGTACATGAGCAGTTTCTAAGAATTTATACAATTATAAAACTCTTGTCCGAGAAATAAATGGGACAAAGGCAATAGAGATACAATGTAAAGGTATAGAAAGAAGGAGACTCTGTCAACTGCGGAACGCCTCCGGATGAATGAAGCCCGAGTAAGTCTCCAGATCAATCGATGAACTATGAAGATACCGGTGAAACAAAATGCACAGAAAGCATAGTACGAGTACATATACATATATGTACCCAGTGAGTATCCCGTCTAAACTCGAAGAAGTAGTGACGAGAGGTCGACCAGATACTCACTAAGGTCCAGCAATATAATATAAAAAGAGATATGGATAAAGCAGTAAGCATGTGAAGCAAAATCATCAAGTACATAAGAAAATAATGTAATCCAAGTAACAATAGAAAATGAAATGCAAGGGCCAAATCCTCTGTTTACACAATACCTGTCAATCCCACTATAGGTGAATCAGACTCAAGTGATAATACAATACCAGAACAAGACAACCGGTCGGAGTCATAAGGGTGGTCATAAGGACTGAGGTCATAAGCTACCCACGATCGTGAATCATACCTGCGACTCGTGTGCTGACTCGATAATGATAAGCTCCCCACGATCGCACATCATACCTGCGACTCGTGTGCTAACTCGATAATAATAAGCTACCTACGATCGCGAATCTTACGTGCGACTCGTGTGCTGACTCGATAAAGATAAGCTCCCCATGATCGCGAATCTTACCTGCGACTCGTGTGCTGACTGGATAATGATAAGCTACCCACGATCGCGAATCTTACCTGCGACTCGTGTGCTGACTCGATAATGATAAGCTACCCACAAATAAGTACATTTCAATCATTTATATTCACCTATGGGGACAATTCCCTCTTACAAGGTTAGAAGGGAGACTCACCTCGTGCCGAGCCTACTTTCCGGGTCAAGAATGCGCCCGAAACTCCGAACTCGCCTCCCAAGGATTTGAAACTAGTCAAATATGGTATGCATAAATTAATATATGCTCAAAGGTATGAAATTTATCTAATTAAGCCATTATTCAACCTACTTGAAGAAATCTCAAAATTCACCCCCGGGCCCGCATGCTCGGATTTTGGATATTTTTGAAGGAAACACTTTCCCATAACCTAAGGATCATTAATATCTAGTTTTAATATGATTTCATGGCAAATTCATTTGAAATTCTCCAAGTTTTCATAAAACCTAGGTAACTACTCTAACCCTTGATTTTTTTCACTAATTAGGTAGTTAATCTAGCTAGGAGTTCATGCATTAAGCTACACTAGGGTAGAATTCACTTACCTTTCAATAGCTAGGTCGTGGGGCTCTTTTCCAAGCTCTCAAGGTCTCTAATGGAGGAAAGAAATGGAGAAAAATGCACATTTCCCATGTTTAAAAGAACACACTACCTACAGTGGTTCCGCACCTGCGGCTCAAGGACCGCACTTGCGGTCTCGCACCTGCGAGCAATGGCTCACACCTACGGAAATGGGACAAGGGGCCTGGGCTCGCACCTGCGGACAGGAGTCCGCACTTGCGAAGAAGGCACAGCCCACCTGGGGGGTCGCACCTGCGACTGGGCAACCGCACCTGCGGTCACACCAGATCAGGTGCACCAGCAACTGTTTCAACTGGTTTTTGGCCTCGTCCGATACCCGAGAGGCACCTGGGCCCACCCGAGCCCCCGTCTAAATATACCAACAAGTCCCAAATCGTAATACGGACTCGCTCGAGCCTTCGGAACACTCAAAACAACACTAAAACTCAAAATCACACCTCAAAACCCCTAAAGATCAAACTTAAGAACTTCAAGTTATTGAATTCGGTATCAATGCACCGAACCGACCTATACTACTCGGAATGATGCCAATTTTTGCGAGCAAGTCATAATTGACATAACGGAACTATTCTCGATCTCGAAATTCCGTTCGGACCTCGATAACACAAAAACACAATCCAAACCAAATTTCAAACTTAAGGAAACTCTTATTTCGATATTGGGTGCTGAAACGCTCCCGGGTCATCCAAAACCCATTCGAACATACGCCCAAGTCTGAAATCATCATACGAAGCTACCGGAACCGTCAAAGCTCGATTCCTAGGTTGTTTACTCAAAATGTTGACCGAAGTCAAACTTGGCCAAAAAGGCCAACCTTAAGTAACTAAGTGTTCCTATACCACTCTAAACACTTCAGAATCCCAAACCACCCGTCCCCGCAAGTCATAAATCATAATAAGCCGCTATGGGAAGTTTCATTTAGGGGAACGGGGTCCGATAACGCAAAATGACTGATCGGGACGTTACATTCTCCACCTCTTAAACAAACGTTCGTCCTCGAACGGGTCAAGAATCATACATGATGTGCTGAATAAGTGTGGATATCTACTCCGCATGTCCTCCTAGGACTCCCAGGTCGCCTCCTCGACTAGTTGGCCCCTCCACTGGACCTTTACGGCAGAAACTCTCTTTGATCTCAACTGGCGATCATGTCTATCAATAATAGCAACTAGCTCCTCCTCGTAGCCCAACCTCTCATCCAACTGAATAGTGTTGAAATCAACCACGTGAGAGAAGTCGGCATAGTACCTCCGGAGCATGGATACATAGAAGACCGGATGAACTCTTCATAAACTGGGAGGTAAGGCTAGCTCATAAGCAACCTCCGCAACTCGCCTCAACACCTCGAAGGGACCGATAAACCTCGGGCTCAACTTGCCCTTCTTTCCGAACCTCATAATACCTTTCATTGGCGAGACTTTCAACAGGACCTTGTCTCCCTCCATAAATGATACGTCACGCACCTTCTGATCCGCGTAACTCTTATGTCTGGACCGTGCTATGCGGAGCCTCTCCTGAATTAATTTCACCTTTTCTAAAGCATCCTTCGCCAGGTCACTGCCATACACCTTAGACTCGCCAGGCTCAAACCACCCGATAGGAGAAAGACATCGCCGACCATACAAAGCCTCAAATGGATCCATCTCGATGCTGGACTGATAACTATTATTGTAAGCAAACTCGGTCAAAGGCAAAAATTGATCCCACTGACCCCCGAAGTCAATCACACATGCCCTGAGCATGTCCTCCAATATCTGAACTGTACGCTCCGACTGACCATCAGCCTGAGGGTGCAATGCTGTGATGAGATCTATCTGGGTACCCAACTCACTGTGCAGTGCTCTCTAGAAGTGCGAGGTGAATTGAGGACCTCGATCTGATATTATGGACACCGGCACACCGTGCAACTAGACTATCTCTCGAATGTAGATCTAGGCCAACCTCTCAGAAGTGTATGTAGTAGCTACAGGAATGAAATGCGCCGATTTTTTTAATCTATCCACAATGACCCAAACCGCATCAACCTTCCACAAAGACCGAGGAAACCCAACCACGAAGTCCATAGTGATGCGCTCCAACTTCCACTCAAGAATGGGCATCTGCTGAAGTAGGCACCCTGGCCTCTGGTGCTCATACTTCACCTGCTGGCAATTAAGACACCTAGCCACATAATCCACTATGTCCTTCTTCATCCGCCTCTACCAGAAATGCTGCTTCAAATCACGATACATCTTCGTAGCACCTGTATGAACAGAATACCGTGAACTGTAAGCCTCCTCCAGAATCCTCTCCCTCAGGCCCTCAACATTAGGAACGCATAAACGGCCCTAAAGTCTCATAACACCATCCTCGCCAATAGTAACTTCTTTGGAACCACCTTGAACCACTGTCTCCCGAAGCTCTGCTAAGCACGGATCATCAAACTGTCGGGCCTTAATCTCTCCCAATAACAAAGACTGAGCAACCACGTGTGCAAGAACTCGGCGAGGCTCTGAAAGGTCTAACATCACCAAGCGATTAGCCAAGGACTGAATGTCCAAGGCTAGAGGTCTCTCCTCTGGTGCATTATAAGCCAAGCTACCCATACTCTCTACCTTCCTGCTTAAGGCATCTGCTACCATATTTGTCTTGCCCGGATGATAAAGAATGGTGATATCATAATCCTTCAACAACTCAAGCCATCTGCGCTGCCTCAAATTAAGATCCCTCTGCTTGAACAAGTGCTGCAAGCTGCGGTGGTCTGTATAAACCTCACAGGACACTCCATAGAAGTAGTGCCTCCAAATCTTAAGAGCATGAACAATCACCGCAACCTCTAAATCATGCACATGGTAATTCTTCTCATGAACCTTCAGCTGGCGCGAAGCATAAGCAACAACTCTCCCTTCCTGCATCAACACACACCCCAAGCCAACACGTGAAGCGTCGTAATATACTGTACACATCCCAGAACCGGAAAACAATACTAGAACTGGTGTTGAAGTCAATGCTGCCTTGAGCTTCTGAAAGCTCGCCTCACACTCGTCGGACCATCGGAACAGGGCATTCTTCTGAGTCAATCTAGTCAATGGTGCTGCAATAGAAGAAAACACCTCTACAAATCGGCAGTAATAGCTTGCTAGACCCAAGAAATCCTGATCTTTGTAGCTGAAGTTGGACACGGCCAACTCTGAACTGCTTCAACCTTCTTAGGATCTACCTTGATACCCTCTCCGAATACCACATGCCCCAAGAATGCCATGGAATCCAGCCAGAACTCACACTTGGAGAACTTAGCATATAGCTTCTGTTCTCGCAAAGTCTGGAGCACAACTCTCAAATGTTGCTCGTGCTCCCCCAGGCTACGTGAGTAAATCAAGATGTCATCGATGAAGACGATGACAAAGGAATCAATATACGGCCTGAACACCTTATTCATCAGGTCCATAAATGCTGCTGAGGCATTAATCAAGCCAAAGGACATCACCAGGAACTCATAATGGCCATATCTCGTACGAAAAGCAGTCTTCGGAACATTCGAGGCTTGAATCTTCAGCTAGTGATACCCCGATCTAAAATCAATCTTAGAAAACACCCGAGCACCCTACAACTGGTCAAATAAATCATCGATGCGCAACAAAGGATACTTGTTCTTAATAGTGACCTTGTTCAACTGGCGGTAATCAATGCACATCCGCAAATATCCATCCTTCTTCTTCACATATAGAACTAGAGCACCCCACGGTGAAACACTTGGTCTGATAAACCCCTTAGCCAACAGCTCCTCTAGCTGCTCCTTCAACTCCTTCAACTCTTTCGGAGCCATACGGTACGGGGGAATTGAAATAGGATGAGTGTCTGAAGCTACATCAATGCATAAATCAATATCACGGTCCGGAGGCATGCCCAGAAGGTCTGAAGGAAATACATCAGCAAACTCTCGAACAACTGACACTGAATCGATCGTCGGAGACTCGGCGGTGGTGTCCCGCACATAAGCAAGATACGCCAAACAACCCTTCTCAACCATATATCGAGACTTCAGAAAGGAAATAACCCGACTGGCTGCGCTAACTGAGAAACCTGTCCACTCCAGCCAAGGAAACTCAGGCATAGCTAGGGTAACCGTCTTGGCATGGCAATACAAGATGGCATGATAGGAGATAACCAATCCATGCCTAGAATAACCTCAAAATCGACTATATCGAGCAGTAGGAGATTCGCTCTAGTCTCGAACCCACAAAATGTAATCACACAGGATCGATAAATCCGATCTATCACCACAGAATTGCCCACAGGAGTGGACACATAAACAGGGGAACCCAAGGACTCACGAGAAACATCCAGAAAGTGAGCAAATAAGGCTGAAACATAGGAATAGGTGGATCCAGGATCAAATAACACTGATGCCTCTCTACCACATACTGAAATAATACATGTTATCATGGCATCTGAGGCCACTGCATTTTCTCGGGCTGGAATAGCATAGAATCTGGCTGGTGCACCGGAAGACTGACCTCCGCTAGAATGAATAGGAGCTGGCAGAGCTCCCCCTGCCTGGCCTCCACCTCTGGGGAGACCTCTACCAGTCTGTCCTCCACCTCTGGGTGGATGGGGTGCTGGTGCTGAGTATGCAGGCTGATAACTCTGCTGAACAGCCTTGCCCCAAAGCCTGGGACAAGTCCTTCTCATATGGCCTGAATCCCCACACTCATAATATCTCACTGGTGGCATGGTCTGTTGCCCTGAAGAAAAACCCTAGATGGATGGGGGACGGTGAGAACCCTCTGGCATGGCACAGAAGTAAGGACTAGAAGACCTCTGATGACCGGAATACCCGTCGGAGGAACCTTGAATGGCTAGTGGGCGGTAAAAACTCTTCGGCATGGCGCTGAAATAAGGCCTTACTGGAGCACCACGGGGAGGTGGTGGAGAAGCTGAATATGGAGTCCTGCTAGGCTGGCCCCTACCACACTGACCTCTACCCCTTGCTAGAGCACCTCTGAAATCTCCAAAAAAACTAGCTCTCTTGTCCTGCTGACCATGCTCTATGCCCCTCGATCGATAACCCTCAATCCGGCGAGCTATCTCGACCACAAGCTGATAGGGAGTCCCCATCTCCACCTCTCAGGCCATGTTGGCCCTGATACCTGAGTGCAATCCCGCCACAAATATCTGAACTCTCTCAGCGTTACTAGGAAGTATCATAAGGGCATGGCATGACAACTAAGAAAATCAGGCCTCATAATCTATCACGGACATCTGCCCCTGCTCCAGCTGCTCAAATTGATACCGCAGCTCTTCCCTCTCGGAGGGTGGAATATATCTGTCCAAAAACAACTGAGTGAACTGCTCCCAAGTGATAGAAGGGGAACTTGATGGTCTACCAAGGATATACGACTGCCACCATCTGCGAGCCCTGCCCTCTAACTGAAAAGTAGTGAAATCCACTCCACGCGACTCTAGTATCCTCATGTTGTGCAGTCTGTCCCTGCACCTGTCAATGAAATCCTGGGCATCCTCGCCTCGCTCACCCCCGAAGAGTGGAGGGTGCAATTGAGTCCATCTATCCAATAACTTCTGTGGATCGTCGTCCGCATCTGGTCTGAGCTCAGGTACTGCTGCTGTAGGCCGGGCTCCACCCACAGGCAGTGTACTCGGGGTCTAATATACGGCTGTTGCATGTCCTGCGACCTGGGCAGTAGGGGTCTGAACTCCCCCTCCCGCCTGAGAAGTGGCAAGATCTGCTGGAAATAAACCAGCCTGAGTCATAGAGTCCATGAACCGCATCATACGACCCATGACCTCCTGGAAGCCTGGTGCGGTCATAAAATCCACTGGGGCAGGATCTGCTGGGGAACCTCACCCTGCTCCTCTATAACAGGATCCTCTGCTAAGGGTGCTAGTGGAACAGCTCTGGGACGCCCTCGTCCCCTACCTCGGGCTGGTGCTCTCCCCCGGCCTCTGTCACGACCTCAAAGAATGGGGGTAGCGGCCCCTCTTGGGTCTGGGACATCGGATGTGCGCGTCCTCACCATCTGTGAGAGAATAGAAGAGTTTACCCTTATTATCAAACCTCATAACTCCCTTCATTGGTGAAACTTTCAAAAACACCTTGTCACCAACCATGAACTCTAAGTCACGATGCCTCTTGTCAGAATAGGATTTCTGACAACTCTGAGCCGCTTTTAGTCTTTCTCTGATTAGCTAGACTTTCTCTAAAGCCTCACAAACAAACTCTGAACCAATCAAAGGCACCTTTGTTGGTTCGAACCAAACCACTGGAGACCTACATCTTCGCCCATACAACGCTTCATAAGGAGCCATACCAATGCTGGACTGATGGCTGTTATTGTAGGCAAATTCTATAAGTGGCAAGTGATCATCCCAATTACCTCCAAAATCTATAACACATGCTCGCAGCATATCTTCGAGAGTCTGAATGGTCCTTTCTGCCTGGCCACCGGTCTGTGGATGGAAAGCGGTGCTCAAATTGACCTTGATACCTAATCGTTTCTGAAATTCTTGCAAAAAATGCATCGTGAACTTAGGGCCTCTATCAAATATGATTGAAACTGGAGTACCATGCAATCTGACTATTTCTTTAATGTACAACTGCGCATACTACTCTGCAAAATCTGTCATCTTTACAGATAGGAAATGCGCTGACTTTGTCAGTCGGTCTACAATAACCCAAATTGAATCATGCTTATGGTATGTGTGAGGTAGACCTACTACGAAATCCATATTAATTATCTACCACTTCCAATGTGGTATCTCTATATCTTGAGTTAGGCCACCAAGCTTCTGATACTCGGCTTTGACTTGCTGGCAATTCAAACATTTAGCCACATGATCTGTTACTTGCTTCTTCATGCCTTTCCACCAATACAACTCTTCCAAATCTAGATACATTTTGGTAGCACCTGGGTGGATAGAGTACCTCGAAATGTGAACTACTTCCATTATGGCCTTCCTAAGACCATCTACATTAGGCACACATAACCGGTCATTCAACTTCAAAACTCCGTCACTTCCTAGAGTGAAAGTGGTGATTTCTTTGTTTCTGACTCCTTTTTTTAACTTCACTAAGTACGGATCTTTGTCTTGCTTAGCCTTAACATGCGTAACAAGGGAGGATTGTGTTAAGACATAAGCAGTTACACCTCCTTCTTCGGTCTCATCCAATCGAATACCATCATTTGCCAATTTTTTAATTTCTCTACCCAAAGTTCACCTTTGTACTGCAAGATGGGCCAAGACACCCATTGACTTCCTACTAAGTGCATCTGCTACTACGTTAGCTTTGCTTGGGTGATAAAGGATATTGATGTCATAATCCTTCAATAGCTCTAGCCACCTTCTTTGTCTCAAATTTAATTATTTTTGCTTGAAAATTTACTAGAGGCTTTTGTGATCTGTAAACACTTCAGAATGCTCACCATAAAGGTAGTGCTGCCATATCTTTAATGCAAACACCACCGCTGCAAGCTCCAAGTCGTGTGTGGGGTAGTTATTTTCATGATTCCTTAACTTCCTGAAAGCATAAGAAATGACTTTCCCATCTTGCATAAGAACACAACCAATACCCACTCTGGAGGCATCACAATACACTGTGAAGCCACCCGAACCTGTCAGCAAGGTTAACACAGGTGCAGTGGTCAACCTCTTCTTTAACTCTTGAAAGCTCTGCTCACAAGCGTCTGACCACTGGAACTTAACTATTTTCTGAGTCAACTTAGGTAATGGAGCTGAAAGTGAGGAAAACCCCTCTACAAACCTTCTATAGTAGCTAGCTAACCCCAAGAAACTCTTGATTTCAGTTGGCGTTGTCGGCCTAGGCCAGTTCTTGACTGCTTTGTCTTCTGAGGGTCTACTTTTATGCCTTCATTAGATACCACGTGGCCTAAGAATGTCACTGACTGCAACCAGAACACAATAATAAAGGTATCAAGGAATGGCTTGAAAACACTGTTCAATAGGTCCATGAATGCAGCAAGCGCATTTGTCAACCCGAAGGACATTACTAGAAATTCATAGTGCCCCTAGCGAGTTCTAAAGGCTGTTTTAGATATATCTTCTTCTCTGATTCTCAACTGATGGTACCCCGACCTCAAGTCTATTTTTGAAAAGTACTTTTCACCCTGAAGTTGATCAAATAAATCATCAATTCTTGGCAATGGGTACTTGTTCTTAATGGTAACTTTATTCAATTGCCGATAGTCGACGCACATTCTGAGAGACCCATCTTTCTTCTTGACAAACAGGACCGGGGCACCCCACGGTGAAACACTCGGCCTGATGAAGCCCTTGTCAAGGAGGTCTTTCAACTGTTATCTCAACTCATTAAGTTCTGCCGGAGCCATCCTATAAGGAGGTATAGATATGGGTTGAGTGCCTGGAATGAGATCAATGCTAAAGTCTATAATTCTTTCTGGAGGAAGTCCGGGAAGGTCATCTGGGAAAACTTCTGGAAATTCTCTAACAACTGGCACTGACTGAAGAGCTGGTGGTTCTGATTCTGGATTAATGATGTGAGCCAAATTGGCGAGACACCCCTTACCGATCATCCGTTGTGCCTTAAGGTAAGAAATAAACTTACCTACAAGCGATGATGAACTACCCTTCCACTCTAAGACTTCTTCATTTGGAAATTGGAACCTGACTATCTTGGCATGACAATCTAACAAGGCATAGCAGGAAGACAACCAATCCATACTCATGATCACATCGAAATCCACCATTTCTAATTCTATGAGATCGGCCTTGGTGTTGCGACCTTGGACTGAAACTATACAACCTCTATAGACTCTTGTGACTTTCACTGACTCACCAACTAGAGTAGATACTAGGAATGTCTCACTAAGTTGTTCAGGTTCTAGACCGAGGTTAATTGCAAAGTATGGAGTCACATATGAAAACGTTGAACCTGGATCCATTATGGCATAAGCATTATGTGAAGACTAAAAGTATACATGTAATAACTTCTGCAGATGCCTCTGCACTCTGACGATCAAGTGTATCAAACAAACGAGGTTGTCCCCCTCCCTGAGTAACTCGATCTGCACCTCTTCCTGCCCCATGACAGGTCTGATTATGAGAACCACGGTCCTGAGGTGGTGTAACTGCAGTAGCTGAGGAACTAGAAGGACGAGTTGATCCACCACTGAAATTACGTCGCAACTTTGGGCAGTTGGCCTTTATATGACCAATGTCTCCACAATGATAGCAACCATGAAACCCGAGCTTGCACTGACCTGAATGTTGTTGTTCACATGTTCTACAAAGACCTTGTTGTTGTGAATGTTGCTCAACATGACTCTGGCTATGTGAGGATGATGTCCTAAATTCTGATTCTGGCGAGACTGGTGTCCATAACTCTGAGTATGACTGAAAGAAGACCCACCACCTGGCTGATGGCTGAACTGAGCTGGTGCTAATGACTCCTTATCAGATGAATCCCTTCTACCTCCGCTGGATGTACCATTAAACCTGCCCGCTGTCCGGGCTTTCTTATTATGCTCATTTGCTTCTCTCCTTTGTTGTCTGTCTTTTTCTAAGTGCTTGGAGAATCCCACAACAGAGGAGAAGGTTGTCATCCCTACCGCTGCAGCTGATGTCGTATCCTTAATGTGGTAAGCCAAACCGCCAACAAACCTGCGAATCTTTGCTTTTTCTGTCATAACCATGTGAGGAGCATGCTTAGCCAACCTTATGAATTCCATGTAGTACTCTTGCACACTTTTATTCCCTTGCTTGAGTTGTTCGAACTCTGTAGCCTTAGCTTCCCTATCCTCTTATAGGATAAACTTAGCCATGAAAGCCTCTTCAAATTCCTCCCAAGTAGGCGGACCATCATCTTCATCTCTTTCCTTTTCCCATATCTCAAACCAAGCGCCAGCCACATCTCTAACCCGGTAATCAGCCAGCTCCACAGCTTCATCATCAAATGCTTTCATCGCTCGGAGGGCTTTCTTGACTCCCTCCAACCACAACATTGGATCTTCATCAACTATAGAACCATGGAACACTGGAGGACTCAACTGCAAAAATTCATTCACTCTTAAGGACTCAGAATTGTTCTATCTATTTGATTGAGGTGGAATCTCATCTCTTCTCTCGTTCTGGTTGTCCATGAAGGCTTTAAACATCTCCATAGCACTGTTGACAACATTAAACATCGACCCACCTCTGAAGATATAGTTGTATGATCCGGAGCTGCTGTTGGGGGTGGCATTGATCCTGAGGTACTGTATCATCATGCTCCACCCCTTCTTCCTGTTCAACCCGGGGTACTTGAACCCTCTTTATGGATTTACCCTTCCTTTTATGAGTTGAAGCTTTTTTTGTTCTGCCTTGAGCCACAATAGTAGCGATAGTTTCTTGAGCAGCATCCTGAGTGTCGGTGTCAGAGTTGCGAGAACGAGCCATTTCTGCGAGTCTTGGAGAAACGAATACATTAAATAATTTCTTAGAGGTATGATCTACTGCACAATCTAAAGTATGAGAGAGAAAAAAATGAGACTTTTCCTAAATGCTTGTAGCCTCCTGTTTATAAGTATGGCGCGCTTCAAACCCATAAACAAGACTCTACTAACACGTCTTCATAGATCCTTAGGACTCCATAAACCTGAGGTTCTGATACCAAGTTTGTCACGACCCCTTTTCTTAACAAGCCGAGATCGGCGCCCGATCACTAAACATGACCGAGCAAACTATCTACACTTATCAAATCTATTATAACCTTAAACTTTATATGCAATAAGGCAATACTTTAACCAAATACTTTTAATTAATTTAAATATCTAAAATAAACCAACTCCAAAACTTTATTCGTAGAAAATAATAAAATACTGTTAAGTTATTATCAAAAACGTCTAAATCTTAACCCACCGACTGTGTTTATGAAGCCTCTACTGATATATTGACGCACTGCTCAGGACATGAGATTTCCTGGCTAGTTCTCTAAGTAAGCAAAGAAATAGCTAACTAAAAATGACTCTAAGGAATACTCCACAAACAAAAGCGGAGCTCAAGAATAGCACTGGAAGGGAGGGAAGTCCTAAATTGTAGCCTGCTCGCCTGCAAAACCGATTCCTACGTTGTACCGCAGACTAACATAGGTTCCCAAAAGTGAACGTTAGTACCATCCATTGTACTCAGTGAGTCTCAACGACAGGGGACGAAACTTTAATACAATACACATTACGAGCAAAGAATCTAAATGCATAGAAAACATAAAGCTTCTAAGAACAATTCTATAATAATTGCACAATAGTAGGTTATGAATATTCTAAAAGAAATTCTTTTCTTTTTCAAAAAAAAATACTTCTCTTTATACTTTGGGAGTTCCAACTATCCTGACCTATTTCTGTCTTAGTCACCATGTGATCGGCACGGGTTCGATCCCAACCTGATCGAATAGGCCCAATCCACGAGGTGCCACTCGCTTCATGGTTCTCAGCGCTCATGTATCATACCTTAGCCTGGCTAAGTAAATTCTCAGCAACGAGACCCTCGGCTCGTGTGCTCCCTACTTTGGCACAAGTTGTTTCAGGAAGTCAACGCCTTGGTCAGGACCCTGGGCCTGGACGATGACCCCTCCTCAGAATAAAGGATACTCCCAAAAATCTTTTCTTTCTAAAACTTCTTCTTCTGACTTTTCACTTATATCAAAAAAAATTCACTCATGCGCGCAGGTAGAATAGTCGAGGTTCGAACCAAATAAATGGGTGTAGTGCGCTCACCAGAAGGCTAGATTGACCCATTTTGTTAGAAAGTGAGAAACTATTTCCTCCGTTGCATGGTTCGATACAAAAATCTAAAGAAGATTAATATCTGGGGATGTGATTTCATTTCTTGAACTTGACAATGGATCATCATGTGATCACGAGCTGCCTGTCTTTCAATATTCTTTTTGTCATATAAGGTCGGACAGATTGGGAGGTGAAATCTTTCAAATATACTTATTCTAGAATTCTTAAATGTAACGTAATATTCTTGCTTTTTTATGAATTTTGGACATGAAAATGGCATATAAGAATAACACAAAAATCTGAAAATTTATGCATATATATCAAAATAAATCATTTTACTTTAACTAAAATTATTTAAAGCTAATAGGAACTCACTCACTTCAATTAAGTACATATTCACTCTTTTAGCCGATTCATCAAACACCTTGTATGCATACTTTTATGAGTTAAACCAATTTGGTAAAGGGTTATATCAACTCACCTCAAAACTTCTCGAGCCAATACGTAGGCCCCAGTCCAATTGACACCAGTCAAACAATCGATTCTACAACAATCAGTGCATTTTAATCAATTTTAATGTTTCACACCTAAACATGAAATTTATTGTTGATATAGAAAAAGAAAGGAATTAACTATTCAACTATTACCTATTACTACTGTAATTACCTGAATTAAAAAAGAACTTATGAAGAACCCTAGAATTTGTCGAGCAATTTCTGGCTGCCTCGTTCGTACGTGCGTCTGTGTTCTCCGCCTCTTTTTATTTTGTTTTGTTTGTTCAAAAAAGGGTTCTGCCTGTATGAGAAGTACGTTATTCTCATTCCAAGGCTTTAAGCCTTTTGTTTTACTTTGTTTTATTATTTTATTTGTTTTCTCCTTTTTTTTTTTTTTGACTTAACTAGTGATTAATGATACTCACTTTTAATAATTAATAATATTAAAATTATTAATATTTTTTTAATTGTATATCCAATTATTTAAGTGTATATATATATATATATAGGCAAGAAAGTAATAATAATAATTTATTTCTATAATTAACGTGTCTAGAAACTTTTATAAATTTGAGGAGTGTTACATTTAATTTTTTTTTTTTGAATTTTGTATGTGTCTATTAATGCAGAGATATGTGCGAAATATGAACTATTACAATGACCAAGCTGAAAATTGTTTCTTCATTTTTTCCTTAGCTCAGCTTCTCATTTCAAGAACTTATTGCCAGGAAAATATATTTGGATTGTTTTCGAGAAGATATTGAATCCCTGTTAGTTGTCCTGTAAAGCAGTCAATACTTTCTACATTGCATATAAAATTTCAAGTTGGCGAGATGTTCCAATTATTACACAACTGAGGTGTGATATATGACTATAATATACTCAAGATCCACCAGTCTTTTTCTTGAATAACTTATTCTTGGTGGACTGGCAACACTAAACCAAAAGTCGATCAACCCCAATAAAAAATGACTTGGTGGGATGGAGTTTATTAGTAGCCCTGGTGCATTTTCAAGAGTTTTTGCTGAACAAAAAGTATACTAACTTGATTCTTCCCACTGGAAAAACGCCCAGAAACAGATCTAGAAAGAGATGGCTTATGCTGTTGTAACTTCACTTATGACAACTCTTGAACAAGTTTTGCAATTCAATCCCAGTTTGATATCTGAAAGCAAGCTGCTTATCGATTCTCTTTATGGAAGACTTTCTTCGTTGCAAACTTTCCTTGAGGATGCGGGAAAACAGATCAACGATCAAGAAGCGTTGACTATTTTGGAGAAGAAGATGAGAGATGCAGTGTATAAAGCAGAAGATACAGTTGATTTAAGCTTAAAAAGAATCCATGTAGCTGACACTAATAGCAATCAAGACAGCGCTCGTCATATGCTTCATGACGAGTTGCAGCAAATAGCAAAGGTAATGGATTACAAGGAGCACTGATGAAATTCAAGATTGAGAACCAACATATCAAAGATCCCCCTGTAACAATTTTTTTCCCACTCCGCTCATCCGGGCATGTCTTGGATGAGGAAAATACTTTTGAGGGAATGGAGAATGTCTTCAACGACGTACTCAACAAACTCATGGGGGGGAGTGCACGGGAGCTGAATGTCGTCTCAGTTGTTGGTATGGGCGGTATTGGTAAGTCAAATCTTGCCGGAAGAATTTTCAGGAATCCATCAGTATCCTATCACTTTGATGTCTCATCATGGGTAACTGTCTCTCAAGAATATGATGTTAGAGAAATGCTTTTAGATGTTTTAAGCTTTGGTACACCGTCTCTGAAGGCAATGTATAGTAATTTGAGCAATGACCAACTACTAGAGCGAGTGTATAGAAAACTGAAATGCAAGAGGTATTTGATAGTTTTGGATGATATATGGAGTATAGAAGCCTGGAACCTAGTTAAAAGATCATTTCCCGATGATGAAAATGGAAGTCGAATCATGTTAACTACGAGGCTCTCAGAAGTAGCAATTTCTGCTGGTAGCGGTTACACTTTTAACATGCCTTTCCTTAATCTGGAAAATAGTTGGAAACTATTGGCCGACAAGGTGTTTGGTATCGCAGGCTGTCCTCTTCGATTGGAGTCAATGGGGAAGCAGATAGCACAACAATGTCAAGGATTGCCTCTCTCTGTCGTTGTCATAGCCGGGCTTCTCCTCAAGATCAGTAGGACACATAAGGATTGGAAAAGAGTTCTTGAAAGCATGAAATCACATGAAGGTTCAACCTCTGAGCAGTGTTTAGCAATATTGGCTCTGAGTTATAACTACTTGCCTTGTAGCTTAAAAGCTTGTTTTCTTTATATGGGCGCTTTTCCTGAAGATGAAGAAATCCCTGTGGATAAGTTGATCAAAATTTGGGTTGCTGAAAGCTTTCTGAAGCCAAGTAGTCATAAAAATTTGGAAGAGATGGCAGAAGAGTGTTTAGAGGATCTGGTTAGCAGAAGTTTGATTATAGTTAGTAGACGAAGAGCCAATGGCAAAATTAGAAGCTGCAGAATTCATGATCTCCTTCGGCAATTATGTCTGAGAGAAGGAAAATCTGAGAAGTTCTTTCATGTCATAACTAAAAGTTTTGAAATGTCCGCTGAAGGCATGGAGATTGAACATTGACTGTGTTTGCACCCAGATGGTTTAGAAAATCAGAGCCTTGGACTGGAGAAAGGTAATTTTGATTCAGTTCGGACAATCTTGTGCCTCGGTGAACTCCATTCTTTATTAAACTCTGGATGCTATAGAATAGTAGATCCCCGTTTTGAATTGCTAAGGGTATTGGACGTGCAAAATATTCACTTTCCAAGTTTTCCCAATGAGATAACAGAACTAGTACATTTGAGATATGTTAGTTTAACCACTGGTAGTGAAATTCCGGCGTCCATTTCCAATCTGTGGAATCTACAGACAATGGTTGTTATTTCAGTTGCGGAAAATGAATTACTCCTGCCATTGGAAACTTGGAAGATGTCAAGTATGAGACATTTCAATCCAGGGAGAATGTACATGCCTGCTCCTCCGAAGGAACACAATTTTCTGGGGTTAGAATACTTAGAAACTCTTCATTCGTTACGAACTGCTGATTCCAGTTGGAAGGAAATTTTTTATGGCCGTCACAAATGTAATGACATTGGGAGTTTTTATCAATCCAGATCATAATGAATGGTCTAATATTAATCACAGTCTAATCTGTCTAGCTGATCTCCGGAAGCTAAGAATTCATCTAGCACTTCCCCCTTATGTACAGTTTTTCCGAAGGCTTCCTGCTCCACAATGGAACATTTTCCCAAGAAACCTAATGCACTTGACACTTGCAGCAACACATCTGCTATGGAAGGATATGAATATGCTCGGTAAATTACCCAATCTTGAGGTACTCAAACTAAAATATTTTGCATTTCAAGGGAGCAATTGGAATCTAAATGAAGGGGGTTTCAAGAAACTCAAGTTGCTACACATTTTCATGACAAACTTGGTTCGTTGGAAAGCTACCAGTGATAGTCTTCCTAGCCTCGAGTGTCTAGTTTTAAGGCATTGCTATAAATTGGAGGAGATTGCTACTGAGATTGGAGATATTCCCACATTAGAATTGATCGAGTTGCATCATTGTAGCCACGCTGCTGCCACTTGTGTAGAGGAAATTCTTGAAGAACAAAAAAGCATGGGAAATGAAATACTGGTCGCCCATGCCTACGATACTGGAGGTATGTAGTAAAACTCATAATGCTTAAGAGAATTTTGCTTTCTTTTGCTCTGTCTTTCCCATTTTGTTGTGACTGCGGATATACAACTTGCAGTGCAATACTTTGACATGAGAGGTGAAGTTGATGAAGAAGATGATATTTCTTCCACCTATGGCTCAGATGTAACGTATAATCATATGAGCAATATGCATGTAGGTGCAAATATATCTAGCTTGTCTGCTTTCGTATTCATTACTTTCATCCGTTCTCACAGACCACAGTTGTTTTGAAATTCTTTCTGTATGCTGCTGGCAGAGAAAATTCCTTACCAAGGCGAGGGAAGAAATAGTCAATGTGGAACATACAAGTAAATATATTAATTTTGATGTTGAAGAGCTAGCATGTAGTCGTTGGATCACGACATGCTTAAAATATGAGGAGAAGCCCAAACAGTTGAGGTTAGAATATGGATCAGAACGTGTACAGGGGGATAGCTCTACCGATAAATTACCTCAAGGAGAGAGTGTAGCTCGTGATCTTAGTAGAAATCTTAGCCGAAGATCTGAGGAGAAGGCCAAACAGTTGATCTTAGATTATGCAGGAAATGCAGATCTTGAAGTGAATTTTTCGCCTCCATCCTCTCCAGGTAGCGAAGACATTGATATTACTCTGAATGATAGAAGATATCTCAATACCAGTAAAAAATCCCAGTTTTATTCAAAGTTGAAGAGATTAATTGGGCAAATGTAAATATGAATCCAGTTCCTGCGAATGCATGTTTACACTATAGCCATCACCAGTTCCAAAACAGGCCCCGCATCAGAGTACAAGATTTTCTTGGATTATATAGGTAGTTTCTCAGTCGGCTCCTTGACTGCACCAAGTGTAAACGACGGACAACTTTAGTTCCTCGGTATTATCGGTGTCATTTTAGCAAAATATATCATTTTCTTACATGTATTAAAACATTTTTGCAACATGTAAACCATCTTTGGTTACAGGTGTATGTTCCAGATTGATCTTACTGATAGCAGCGATTCAACGACTGCAATAATTTCCGGTGATGCCGCTGAAAAGATGCTCTCAATGACAGCAGAAGACATATTTGATACAACATGTGTCATGGTATAAACTTAGACAAATTATTTATTTCTACTACTGAACTTTACACGTGTTCTTAGTCTATCACTTCTAGAGAAGTCATATGAGTCATTATTGAATCCTTTTGCTAGCCAAATATAATCTATATTTACTTTTATATTACTTTTGTTCAGCTTTGTTTTATCCGGCCCTTTAGATCTAAAAATTAGCTTGTTTCATTTTCATAAACAAATCTTGTCCATTAACCATGTCGTGGACACATTTTCAGACAGAATCTTTCGAATCCAATTAAGAAAATCATCTTGGAAAAGTTCTGACTTTGTGCGTACAAGTCTATCAGTTCTGTCCTACGTAGAAAAAGAACATATCTTTGCACCAAAAATTAATGAGAGAAGCCAAAAAAAGATAAAGCCTCTAGGTACATATGAGATAGAAATGAAAGCAGCAGATGTGATCTCTAAATATTCAAGCGCAGGGCTGAAACTACAACCACCAACACCATAAAAAAAAGTGTAAAGGTGAGTCTTTTTAAGTATTTATAGTTGACATTGTCTTCTTTCCTCCGACTTATGAATTGATATAATTATAATATAATGTAGTTCGATTGGCCTTTTTTCGGGATCTTTTGCTACTGTAAAAGAAAATCTTTTTGGGCTCTTACATGAATGGTACAGTCTCACACCCCCTTCCCTACAAAGGAATTTTGTCGTGGTGATAGTGTTGTTGGCTGTGAAAGTTTTTGGCCGCCTCAATGTTCTACAAATACATGTAAAGCATGCACCATTTTTTTAATGTCACTTCAAATAACCTTTCCTTCTGTTCCATCTTGAGCTTACGCCGTTTCTTCATTTTCCAAATTCTAACTCATCCTATATTCTGAAAGACTACAATGTCTAATACAAAAGCTGCATAACTCATTTTCCATTCTTTGGGAAGCTTATGCTTGGCAACTTGGAATTTACTTTCTTTTGATGAAAGTTGAAATTAGCTATGCTAGGAACGAGTAGTTTTAGTGTCCGGAATCCTTGTTATGTTTTTAACGAAGTTGTCATAATCTGTTGGGGAAGTTGATATTGATGTGTATTCTTGCAAATCTACTTAGTCTGGGTAAATGGACAGTGAAGCTAGGAGTATCATGAGTTCATCGCATGTTTAAACTGCTTATTGAAACGTTACTAATGTTTAAGATATATGGAGAATAGTTGAATACCATATTTACTATACTACAGTACTTTGTAGAGGAACTTAAGTTCTATACAATAAATGCACTGTAGAAATATCAATTACATGTAATATTTTATGTTACATACTATATTTATCATTCTATTTTATCACTCACTAATATCTATTTTTGCACTATACTCGATTTTTTTTCTTTTCTTCATTGAATTTTATCTGCTTTTTCCACAGGTGCCGCAAAATCTCCCTATGTTTTGGTTTTTAGACTGGAAAAAAATAGGTTACTAAGGTTGGAAGCATACCTCCAGCACATACTGTACTGAAGATATAAGCTATATATGTACTCTTTTGGTTTGGTTACTAAGGTTGGGATAAATGTGGATGGTTTCACTAGACAGTGTAATTATGGTATATATATAATAGAATGTTGTTAAGCACTTGATCTTCTGCTAAGTGTACTTATGGTATATAAAATGATGCTAAATTAGGCTTCAATTATCAGTTTATCCCGCCCTCTTCTTTTTGTGATCTTTAAATATTATGGTGATTGCTTTTCCATATCTAAGTTTTGAAGAACATGAAGATGATCGGCTAAAGAGTAAACAAATCATTATGCACACATCTGTGAAATTTAACCATTCCCATGCTAGGCTCGTGCTCAAGCACGGTCTTCACTTTCTAGTTTAGATATAAGTAATTAAGGTTTAATGTTCGTGTGGGTTATGAGTTGGTACATGAACTTTAATGATATTATTTGCATTAACTGTTGTATTTTATCACCTGCTTGGAGAAGTATTTGTTTGTTTTAGAATTTTGGGAAAAAATCATTCTTGAACTATGGCCCAAACTTAAAAGACTTCCTAATGTTTCTTTAGTGAACAAAAACGTACTACTATTTAAACTATTGCAAGAATCATTCTTCCGTTAATTTTTATCAATAAAACAACGGCCTTAGCAAAAGAGCATGCCAAGCACGTGGGTTTCCCCCTAAATTTTCAAGAGTGCCCTTTATGCCCATCGTCTTCCATCTTTACAAAAAAAGACTAGTACATCAAAAAATAAGTTTCTTTCCATATGAACTTCAGAGAATTATCTACGGCAAACTCATGAGCGAAAAGAGAAGCAAGGGCTATTGCTTCACGCCTCACAAACAAGGTAAAGATCAATAGTCAAGAGATTTTTCAATTCTACTGTGATTTTTGCTATTTCTCAAACTGAATTAGTTGGTTAATGTATTTGTCTTCTCACCATACGTCTTCGCACGGTAAAAAACTAATGAAAGATGATTCTTGCAATAACTTAAATAGTATTGTATACAGCCGAAGTCGGAGGATTCCGATTTCGAGGTCTTTGTTGTGCTGAGCCCGAGTTTTAAGGGTTGAAGCAAGGTTCGAGTCCGACTGCAGAATATATACCTCGAGAGAGCTCATCAAAGGCCCGACATGGCTTGCCTCGAGGCAGTACAAAATCGATGACAGTCAAAAAAATGCGGGAAATTCCCAAGGACACGTGGTTAGGACAAATAGGATTTGTAAAAGATAGTACAACTCCGTACTAAGCCGTTATACAGCTTTACCAATAGTATTCTTTGTCATAATTAGAAATGTACCATGTTAGGGTTTTCCCCTCCAATATAAAGAGGACCCCAATCATTTTGTAAAGGCATCATTCATTCACTGCAATAGAACATTCTACTCTGCTTTTCTCGTTTAACGCGCTAAACAATATTCTTTAGCTTTATTGTTGTTCTTCATTTATTTTTCTTCATTTGTTGTTCACACTTTACTGCTATTGACTGGCCTCGAGACCCCCGAGGTTACTGAGCTCGAGGCCCCCAATCATGTGACAACATTGGTTTGGCTATCTCATTCTTCTTACTTACACTTATTATTTTTTGATTATTAACTAGTATTAAGTAAATCACATATTTTAGAACCACGAATCAAATATAATTGTCAAAACCACTTTCGAGGTAAACAGTTTGGTGCCCACCGTGGGGCTAAAGATAATAGTGATTATTTTGGTGCTAGTTTTCTGATAACACAAGTTATTCTTCACACTTTTTCTTATCCAAAGATTCTTTGATTTCAGGTCAAAATATATCTAACACTGCAAACCCATCCGAGCATGGAAACAATGACGTTGGATTCCTTGGGGAAAACAGTGCGGCAGCTTAAGGGGCCGGTGTACCACCGCTCAACCCTGGGGTAGCCCCAGCTCTTATCCCAGACGACGTTGGTTCTTATATTGCTGTGCACGTCGATTTGGGTACTGATATTGAAGGGAGTGTACGCGGAAGGGACCACTCTGACACACAAAGAACACATGCTCGAGATGAAGTCAACCTGCAAGTAATCTTTGAAATGTTGCAAGCACAACAAGTTGCTATCGCTCAACTACAGAGTCAGCAAAAGACTCCGAGCACAGTAGGACCAGAGATAGCTCCTCGAGTTGAGCGTGCACTAGAAAGATAAAGTAATAATGGGTCAGGAACAGACCCCACTATCATGAGGATGCTCGAGGAACTCACTAAAATGGTTGATTCAGGAGAAAAGAAGATAGAGGACAACGACAAGAAAATGGAAACCTACAACTCGAGGGTCGACCAGATCCCGGGAGCACCTCCTGTCTTGAAGGGAGTGGATTCGAAGAATTTTGTACAGAAACCATTCCCACCGAGTGATGCTCCGAAGCCCATTTTGAAGAAGTTCCGGATGCCCGACATCCCAAAATACAACGGGACCACAGATCCCAATGAGCATATCACCACATATACTTGTGGTATAAAAGGAAATGATTTAAAGGACGACGATATCAATTCCGTCTTGTTGAAGAAATTTGGAGAAACCTGGTCCAAAGGGGCTATGATGTGGTACCATAACCTGCTCCCGAACTCGATAGATTCGTTTGCCATGTTGGCAGACTCTTTTGTAAAGGCACATGCTGGCGAGGAAGTCCGATGTGTTCAAAATGAAACAAAGAGAGAACGAGATGCTAAGGGAGTTCGTAATCCGTTTCCAGATGGAGCGAATGGAATTAACACCAGTCTCTGATGACTGGGAAGTGCAAGCCTTCACCCAAGGGCTGAATGAACGAAGCTCAATAGCTTTGAACCAGGTGAAGCAAAACTTGATTGAGTATCCCGCCGTAACTTGGGCGGATGTGCACAACAGGTACTAGTCAAAAATTAGGGTCGACGACGACCAATTGGGAGCCCCCCCGGGATCAGTGTATCCGAGCTAGCTATTAGCAAAGGAATCAAGAAATGCAGAAAGGGAGCCGAGATCAAACAAGGAAGGGTATCAGCCATACATTAAAGACCGAAGAAACACTTAGAGGCGTAACATACCTCGGAATGATCGAAGGGAGGATCGAGGCCAAAATTTTCGGGGACTCATGAGAAGAATCGAGTTCGACAGGCATTCGGGACCGTTGGAGGCACCCCGATTGTCGGAGTACAACTTCAACATCTATGCCTCAGACATCGTATCAGCCATCAGATGTATTAGAGATACTAGGTGGCCCAAGCCCATACAATCAGATCTTTCCCAAAGGAACCCCAACTTAATGTGCAAATACCATGGTATCCATGGTCATAGGACCGAGGACTGCAGATAGATTCGCGAGGAGGTAGACCGATTGTTCAATGAAGGGCACCTTCGAGAGTTCCTCAGCGACCGGGCCAAGAATCATTTTTGAGAGAGAGATGCAAACATGAAGAATGAACAAGAGGAGCGGCAACATGTCATCCACATGATCATCGGAGGAGTCGATGTCCCACAGGGACCCATATTCAAACGAACAAAAGTATCCATCACAAGGGAGAAGTGATCTCGGGACTACATTCTCGAGGACACCCTCACATTCAGCGAGGAAGACATCGAGGCCTTTTCTCAGCCCATACTGTTGCACTGGTAATTTATATCATTTTAAATAAAGTTCAAGTTAAAGTGTGCTCGTGGATCCAGGTAGTTCGGCCAATATAATCAGGTTAAGGGTCGTGGAGCAGCTCGGGCTACTCGACCAAGTCATACCCGCCTTTCGAGTCCTCAATGTATTCAACATGGCGAGTGAAAAAACAAAGGAGGAAATCATCCTCCCAGTCAACGTGGCCGGGACCATACAAGATACCAAGTTTCATGTCATCGAAGGTGACATGAGGTACAATGCTTTGCTTAGAAGACCGTGGATCCGTAGCATAAGGGCAGTGCCATCAACCCTTCATCAAATGATGAAGTTCCCAATAAAATATGGCGTGAAAATGGTGTATGGGGAGCAGCATGCAACCAAAGAGATGTTCGCAGTACATGACTTGGCACCATTATCGACTCCATCTAACTCGGAGAAGTCAAAAGACGAACAAGTAGCTAAATAGCAATCACAGTCCATACCCTCAGTTGAGCCCGGGGAATAGGTGATCGATGAACGGGTGGTCGAGGACGAAGAAGAAGATTTCCTCACCCCTCGAGCCTTCATTTCCCCCCGAAGAATCAGATGCAACGAAGTCCACTGTCAAATAGCTCGAGCAGGTCTTATTGATCGATCATCTTCAGGAACGAAAGGTATACCTGGGAACGGGATTAACACCCAAACTCAACAAAAAACTTATTCAACTTCTTATTGATAACATTGATTGCTTCTCTTGGTCCCATTTATATATGACAGGGATCCCACCGGAGATAACCACACATCGACTAAGTGTTGATCCCAGGTTCAAACCGGTGAATCAAAAAAGGAGACTTCAATCCGAGGTAAAGCATGCATTCATCAAAGATGAGGTAACCAAACTTCTCAAAATAGGCTCCATTAGGGAAGTAAAGTACCCCGAATGACTAGCTAACGTAGTGGTAGTCCCTAAAAAGGGAAATAAACTTAGAATGTGTGTAGATTACAAAGATTTGAAAAAAGCATGCCCTAAAGATTCCTTCCCACTGTCAAACATCGACCGTCTAATCGATTCTACGGCTGGCCATGAGATACTTACTTTTCTCGACGCCTACTCCGGGTATAATCAAATTCAAATGAACCCGAAGGACCAGGAAAAGACTTTGTTTATCATGAAGTATGGTACATATTGCTATAATGTAATGCCCTTCGGGCTGAAAAATGCAGGAGCTACATATCAATGCCTAGTTAATAATATGTTCGAACATCAAATAGGAAAATCCATGGAGTTTACATTGATTACATGTTAGTTATGTCCCTGCGCGCAGAGGACCATCTGACTCATTTGCAGGTACCGTTCAATATCCTAAAAAGGTACAACATGAAGCTCAACCCCGAGAAATGCGCTTTCGGAGTCAGATCAGGCAAATTTTTGGGCTTCATGGTGTCGAACAGGGGGATCGAGATAAACCCCGATAAAATCAAAGACATCGAGAAGATCACCGTGGTGAACAATGTGAAAGTAGTGCAACGGCTGACTGGGCGGATAACTTCCCTAGGCCGGTTCATCTCGATGCCTTCAGATCAGAACCATCATTTATTCTCCCTACTCAAAAAGAAAAATAACTTTGCATGGACTCCGAAGTGCCAACAAGCCTTGTAGGAATTAAAGAGGTATCTCTCGAGCCCACCCTTACTTCATACTCCAAAGGAGGATGAAACATTATATTTATATTTGGGCGTGTCCGAGGCAGCGGTAAGTGGCGTATTTGTTCGAGAGGAGCAAGGTATGCAATTTAATGTCTATTATGTAAGTCGGACCCTAAGAGATTCTGAAACCAGGCATCCGCATTTAAAAAAATTAGCCCTTGCATTAGTAAGTTCATCTTGGAAGTTGAAACCATACTTGCAATGTCATCCTATATGTGTATTAACTACATATCACCTTCGAAACATCTTGCATAAGCCTGAATTAATCGGGCCGATTGGCCAAATGGGCCATCGAACTTGGAGGGTATGATATCGAATATCAACCTTGAATGTCTATCAAGTCTCAAATTTTGGCAGACTTCGTGGCCAATTTTACGCCCGGCTTCGTGCCCGAAGTAGAGAAAGAACTCTTGTTAAACACAGGCACATCATCGGGGGTGTGGCCCTCTTCATTGAAGGTGCCTCGAATGTGAAAGAGTCTGGGCTCAGGATAGTTCTTAAATCGCCTACGGGCAGCATAATTAGACAATCTATAAAAACTTCGAAGTTGACTAACAATGAGGCCGAGTATGAGGCCATGATTGCATGTCTCGAACTAGCCAAGCGCCTAGGAGCATAGGTTATTAAGGCAAAATGTGACTCTTGTTTGGTGGTTAACCAAGTAAATGGAAGCTTTGAGGTTCGAGAAGATAGGATGCAAAGATACTTAGACAAGATTCAAGTGGCATTGCATCGCTTCAAACAGTGGACCCTAGTCCACATACCTCGAGAACAAAACAGTGAGGCCGATGCACTCGCAAAATTGGGTTTGTCTGTTGAAGAAGATGATGTAGTCCTGGGGATTTTCGTACAACTATCAAAGTCGGTGATCGAAGAAGGCCATGCAGAAATCAACTCGACGAGCCTGACATGTGATTGGAGGAACAAGTACATCGACTACTTGAAACATGGGAAGCTCCCCACGGATCCAAAAGAATCAAGGACCCTTCGAGCCAAAGCAGCCCGATTTTCACTCGACGAGAATGGAACATTGTATAGAAGGACCTTCGACGGACCACTAGCAGTATGTTTGGGACCGGGGGACATCGATTATGTTCTACGAGAAATCCACGAAGGCACTTGTGGAAACCACTCCGGTGTCGATTCCTTAGTTCAAAAGGTAATCAGAGCAGGTTACTACAGGGATAGCATGGAAAAGGACACCAAGGAACTTGTTCGAAGATGTGACAAATGCCAAAGCTTTTCACCGATGATTCATCAACCATGTGAACAACTACACTCGGTCCTATCCCCCTGGCCATTCATAAAATGGGGGATGGACATTATCGACCCCCTACCAACGGCGCCAAGTAAAGCTAGATTTATCTTATTTATGACTGACTATTTCTCAAAATGGGTAGAAGAGCATGCCTTCGAGAAGATAAGAGAAAAAAGAGTTATCGACTTCATATGGGACCACATCACATGTCAATTCGGGATTCCCTCCAAGATAACATGCAACAATGGGAAGCAGTTCATCGGCAACAAAGTAACGAAGTTCCTCGAAGATCATAAAATCAATAAAATCCTATCAACGCTTTACCACCCAAGTGAAAATGGTCAAGCCAAGTCCACAAACAAAACTATCATTCAAAACTTAAAGAAAAGGTTGGAGAATACGGAGGGGAAGTGGAGAGAAGTGCTGCCCGAAGCACTATAGGAGTATCGAACAACTTCAAAGTCGAGCACAGGGGATAACCCGTTCTCTTTGGTATATGGGGTAGAGGCATTGATACTAGTCGAGGTCGGGGAACCGAGCGTTAGATTTCACCATGCCACCGAGGACTCAAACAACGAGGCCATGAACACCTCCCTCGAGCTACTAGATGAAAACCGTGAGGCCGCACTGGCTCGAATGGCCGCTCAAAAACAAAGGATCAAAAGGTACTACAACATAAGAACAAACCTTTGATACTTTGAAGTCCGGGACTTGGTTCTAAGGAAAGTCACCCTCAACACTCGAAACCCAAATGAAGGGAAGCTAGGTCCTAGTTGGGAAGGACCGTACTGTGTCTTCTGAGTGGTAGGCATAGGATCCGACAAGCTTAGCACTATGGGAGGCGAGCAACTACCAAACAATTGGAATATATCACTGCTCAAATGCTATTATTACTAAGGTTTAACCTTCCTCCTTTTCATTTATATATCATACTAACTTTTTGCAGGTGTTCGATTGGAGATATCAAAGAACCCTTCGACTCGAAGACCTTGGGTTTTAAAGCATGTGTTGCACTCGTTTTCCCTTAGATCGGGTTTTATCCCAAATGGTTTTTTTCGGTAATATTTTTAACGAGGCAACACCTATATGCTACCTAAGAAAAACTCAACAAGTATTCAAGGCTTCTTTTCTTTCAACCTCGAATACTGGGGGGCATCACCCTCCGAGGTTAATTTTTCAAAGAAAGCAAGTTATGCCGAAGAGGGCCTCGATAGGAGAATGTTGTAATGGGCCAAACAGTCAAATGAACCGTGTCCATATAGAATAGTCGAGCCCCCGATGGAAAAACATGTAAGCATGTATCGATCATTTTAAGAAGCATTCCTATCGTATCAAAACACTTTGTGCCTAAAAAAAGTCCCCTATTTTCATTAAATGGCTCAAGGGCCAAATATGATCGAATACTAGCTGGCTGTCATCAATAGTCAACATATCGATCTGTCTAAAACTCGAGCATATAAGACCTCAATGAGGCAAACTCGAGCCTATAAGACCTTAATGAGGAAAACTCGAACTTATAAGACCTCAATGAAACATACTCGAATTTATAAGACCTCAATGAGGCATACTCGAACTTATAAGACCTTAAAAAAGGCATCCCCTTGATATTAAGGCCGAGGCTATATACTCAAATTTATAAGACCCTTAAAAAGGCATAACCTCGATATTAAGGCCAAGGCCATCTCACTTGGGAACTAAAAGGCTACAACCATATAAAAGACTACGGTCATATAAATAGGCTACGACCGAAATAATGCGGCCCGGAGACGTGTGACTTCTACCACAAAGAAAAAGGCCTTCAAATACTTCAAAAAATCGGTTAAATCAGGCTACCCCCGGCATAAGCAAAGTGGATTCGATAATATCAGCTCCGAACAATATGAAGGCTTCAAAAAAATCAGCCTTCGAGAGAACCTCACGAGGTACTCAATTATCGTGGCACATCGACTTGTAATCAAGTCAGACGAATATAAAAACATGCTGACGCATAACAAAATTTATAAAAAAGTCTTTAGCTAGAAAGGGGGAAAATTGTAGCCATTTTAGAGGTCGAATTGACCCAATCTAAAAAAAGCATAAGGGCCGATTTGTAAGAGCCCAAGGGCTGATATGTAAGAGCCTAAAGGCAAACCTAAAGAGCCTAAGGGGCAACTTAAAAAAAGCCTAAGGGCCGATGTTTTAAAGCCTAAGGGTCGATACCTAAAGAACTTAAAGGCAAAAGCACACTCTGCTCTAGACCTCACCTAGTTCAGACTCAAAAGTCCCGAGCTAAAGCTTAGCTCGAAGATCGGACCCTTAGTGGTCACTTATTATCGGTCATCGATCAACGCACAAAAACCTAAGGGTTTTATATTCTAAGTCCAACACATTGGACTGATCGTCAACAAGCATCAAATCTCATTTCAAAAGTAAAGGAAAGATGGGAATCAACGAAGAACGAAGATGAAAAAAAAAGATCCTTTTATATATCCAAACGGTTTTCACAAAAATATATTTACAAATCTCCCACATGGAGCCTTACACAAAAAGGAAAATAATAGAAGCCTAATCTTCTGTCTGTCGCGCCCCCCTTTTTCCTCGCACGGGTCAGGTACGCGGAGATCGGGTTTCATGAAATTATGGACAACTCCTTAAAGGAAAAGGTTTAAGGAAGAGTCGCCACCTAACGATTTTATGGTGCGTTAGGGCACCTAGAATAATTAACTCATAAACTAGTTTGCATTACCAGAGATTGGGTAAGGGTTTGAAGTTATCCCAAGGGGAAGGTGTTAGGCACCCCTAAAGATCCACAACTGTGGGTCCCCGCAAGTAGTTTTGTGAATTTGGACAGTAAACAAATGACAAGCAAGGCTCACGTAAGAGGGGATTTCAAGCAAATTCTGAAATTGTTAAAAGAAATTTAAAGAATAGCAAAGTAAAATCATTTGAATAAAAATGTCCTAGGTTTTAAAGAAGTATGGATCACATCAATGCAATACCCGATATGTCACCCCTCGAAGAGGGGCTACACATGGTATTAGCGCACCGGTCATCATATCAATATTCTACCCTTCCCCACCGCGCTAAGGTATTTAAAACGCGTGTGTTGGTCACGAAGCTTATTGCGTGCTATTACCCGTCCCGTTCTATAAGTCCCGGAGGGTGGTTAGGACCACTAATACTATAAGGGGAGTACTAGGTTGAACCCCTAGGTTTAAAGGATAAACTCTAAGCGACATACAAAAATATTTAGGACTGCAGATATAGGGAAGCACACAAAGGCAGATAAGAGGCTCACAGATCCCTCCACAAGTAAACACATAAATAGCATGTCTCGAACACAACAAAGGTCTCAATATCAGAACTTAAAACAAGAGATTTGAGTGAAAACAGTAAGTTTCAGCAGTTTTGGCAGAAGACTGATTCTTTGAAAAATCAGTAATTAAGGCAGGGAATTCAATTAAAATAGAGTAGTCTTAAGAAGAGAATGATTGATTTTAAAATTCCAGTAATTTAAAGACAGGAGCAAGATTTGAAAAGTGCACAGCAGTTTAATGAAGTTCCTAGTAAAATTAAATAGGAAGTAAAGCATGATTTTAAGATAACAGAGTGATCCAAAAGGGGAAAAGATTCAGCAGTTCGAAGTAGAGTAGAAGTCAGTAGTTTAAGAAAACTTTAATAAAAGGAGAATGAGTAAACTATTTCAGAAACCAGTAAATTTAATTAGAGCAAGGATTCAAACAGAATGATTTTGTTGAAGGGATAATTGTTGGAAAATCCATCGGTTGTTAGGAAAAGCAAGAGTGAAAACAATGACAAACAACAAAGTTCTAAGGATTTCAGAAGAGAATGATTAGTTCTACAGATCGCTTTTAATACAAGCAAGACATAAAACGATTGATTTTTATGTCATTGGGCCTAAGGTTTGCCTAGGCGTTCATGCTACTGATTATTTGTCTTATGAGAGTCAAAACTAGTGAAATGCCAGTCCTTGGCTCTGATTTTAAAGACATGGAATATATTGAAGACAATGTCGAATTTGCAGAAATGTTTCTTAGCCATTTTTGCACAGTATTAACGAGGTTACCAGATCTGATACATACTGACTAGGTGTTCACATAATAACAAACATGCAGAAGGCAAAATCCTATAGAACATGGTATCTAATGCACACATGAATACCTAAAACATGATTTATAAATGTGGTACTTATGAAAATGCAGTAGCAGTAACGTCATAGCAGTTTATTACTTTGTTATAGTTATTAACTGTGAACATGGCTTATAAAATGACATGAATATAATATATATGCTGAAATAAAGAACCTAAATATGATTTCTAATGCATGGTATGCATGTCCTAAGCATGATATCTATTGCACACACAGGTAAGTAAAATCCTATAGTCATGGTCTCTACCCACACTATACTAAACATGCATAATCCCCTCCCACATTCATTATACAGCCCCAATTATTCATTTACATGTTATTACAGACCATTGTTGCATAAATTACACAAATGAATAAGAAAATTAAGAGGTTACACTATAGAGAGCCTAACAGTAGGCCCAAGTACCAGATCCAACATGTCGTATGCCAAGACCTCTTGTAACCCAGGTGTGTCAGAGTTCCTAAGGATCTCAAGGGATCCCAGGCAGTGCTCACACCCAAGTTCGCTAGCCAGGAATGAGTAAGTGCAGTGTGGAATGCCAGCCTTGTGTGTCAGAGTTCAATGGGTACTCAGGGGTCCCCAAGGCAGTGCTCACACGAGGGGGGGCTGAACCTAAAGTCTAAGAGTAGTGAGGTGTCTTTGTAGTTTAAAAGAGTTGAGTTTGAAGTAACAGTTTTGAAATATAACTTCAGAGGACAATGTAAGAGTTTATGAAAACCAGTTTACAAAAGGAAAGAAGCAGGCCAACCACAACTCAGCAGATATGCAGAGTTCCAGAAGCAAACACAAACAGGGGAAAGGGAGTTAGGAACAGATAATTCTTATGATAGCAACATAATAGAGTTACAGGTTTTCAAACAATTATAACATAGTTATCACAAAGCATCACATATTGTGGATTAGGATTAGTATCATGTAACACTTAGACATCAGGGGTGCATGCTTACTATATTGAAAATCAGACAAATGAAGCAAACACATAAGAAAATACTAGTCATGCTGAGACAAGAAACAGTAATCATAGGATAGGAACAAGTATAGGAGTCAAGCAGAGTCATAGTGAATCACGTAAGGGGAAACAGGAAGCATACTAGACTAAAGTGAAAGGGAAAACAACAGAGACATTCTAGTTGCATGGTTGACAATAGAACTATAAGTAGAAGCACAAAGGGAATAACAAGTGTCTTAACATGAACTGAAACATATTATTTTGTGAACACTATAAACTTAAATTAGGAACATACCAGTCAAGGGTATAGAACAGCAAAATGCAAAGAGGTAGAGCAGCAAGAATAGTATGCAGAACAAGAGAGAGTAGTAGGACAGCAGTGTGCATGAATAAGAAAGCAACAATGATTACTCAATTTTGTCTTTCAACCAACTGAGTAGCCAACAATTGATGTAAAGAGCAAGAAGAGATGTGTATGGAAACACAGAAGTTTCATAGCAATGTACTCAGTGTTTGTGTGTATATGTCAGTGTCTTAGTGCAAAGAGAGAAGGTAGAGTATATATAAAGTTGAAAACGAGTCGTGACATAAGGTAAGGAGTAGTAATTTAACATAATTACATGAATAATATTTAGTCAGAATCAATCAGAGTCAATCAAAGACTTGGAATCTCTTTAATTAGGGAGTCAAGTTCAAATGGTGCAAATCATGGCTAAATAAAGAAAGGGAATCAATTTATAAGACTAGTTTTATTACATAGGGGCGGTAAAATCGTGTAACACCTAATAGAGGTCAATTATATAGCACATAATTAAGGAAAGCAAACTGGCAGCAGATTCATAGGGCAAAGCATGACTTAATTCTGAAAATTAGTCGAGGAAATCTCGGACACAATAGAAAATTACAGGGAATCAAGTACAATTAAGGAAAGTATCATATAAGCAAGGAAGGAATTCAAAAAAAATGATATAGAATTACAGAAGGAGTACACAAGATCATGTATTTAAGGAAAACATCACAAGCATGGGATTTTAACACAAAAGCATCAACAAAAATCAATAGTCAGTAAGGTAAAAGGGTCGAAATTATCAAACACTTAAACAACATTCACTCGCTGACACAAAGAGATGCTCGTAGAACAGTAGGAATTAGAGGTTATAACAATGAATCAAAGCAGGAGTTGCAGAGAACACATGAATGCATAGTCGAATAGTAAAGACCAACCTAGAACACTAGGGTTTCGTCAATAATATTTCAAATAACACGAAATCGTGAGACAAACACTTAAACATAGCATAGATGACTAAAATCAAAGAGGAAAGGTGTTTGAGAACAGGGTAGAGAAACCCTAGTTTTCGAAATTGTTAAAGACAAAATTTTCCAGAGAAAAACAAGAACAAACTTCATAGCATGGTAAATATAAGACGGGTCTTAAAGAAAACACAAAATACAAAAGATTAGGGTTTCGTGGAACCTAGAAAAGAGGGCAAACCTCGTGATGACCTCGATTTAGGCTAGGGATGCTGCGAACTTACTCAAACGGCCCGGGGGGGGGAGGGGGTGGCCGGAACACGGCAAGAGACCTAAAGGGAGGTGAGTGAACCACTCCAGGTTCATCTGAGGAGCCTAGGAAGTCACTGAGTGGTTGAGAGGCAGATGATGACCATGAGATAGTGAAGATCCATAGATTCCGGTGAGGAAACAGGCCGGAGAAGGTGAACGGACCCCATCGGAGGGGAGAACCCAAGAAGGCTTCTAGAGAAAGCTAGAGAGAGTAACAGAGAGATAGAGAGAGATGAAGAGTCTCAAAATGAGACGAGGAAGGGGGGGGGGGGGGGGGGTTAGGATTTTTTGGGGAAAATAAACCGGGGGTGGTTGTTTAAATATCAAAACANTTTTAATGGGTTTGGGTTGGGTTTGGGCTGGGTATAATTTAGGCTGGATTTTAAATAAAAATTGGCTATTTGTTAAATACCCATTAAAAATAGATAAATAATTAATAAAAAATAGCTAGTAATTAGATAAAATGAAATTAAGGCTAAATTAAGTGAAATTAATATAATTAACTAGTATTTAAAATATAAAATGACTAACTACTGAATTAAAATAGCATAAAATGTACAATTAGGCTATAATTGCAAAATCATTGTAATTATAGCCAAATAATGCCAAATTGGCTAATTTGTGAAATAATAGGATTAAAATTAAGATATAAATAACCTATTGAGTAATAAAAATGATTTGAAATTATTTATAACATCATTTATGCATAATTATGAATAATTATGGAACATAAAATATTAAATAAATAGGAAAATAATTTGATAAAAAATACGGGAAATTATGGAAAACTATCAATTACTGCAAAGAGTTATTTTGAAAGCTTATATGCATGTTTGAAAAAAAATAATTTGAGGAAAATTTGGGTATCAACAGCTGCCCCTCTTTACCCGGAAAGGATGAAAGAGTTGTCGGGTAAAGATATGATGGCCAATTTTGACCGAGAGGAAACTGTGGGAGAGAACTAGACCGCACCCTAGCTTCTGCGCTGCCTACATATCCCTGGTTTTACAGGAATCAGGTCGTATGTAGTTCCGAAATCATCGGCGAAATATACCGGTGACGTTTCATAAGAACGGACGCAAGGTGCGAGGTAAGGTAAAAGTAGGAAGGTCTTATGGGGTCGTCTGGGGAACTGGAGCGATCCGCTCCTGCCTGGCTGGCTGTCTCGGCCGGATTACCTGCAAATAAATAACAAGCATATATCGTGCATAATATAAACACGATGCAAGTTTCTGTTGGACTATGAATGCTGTCTTTGGACAATTGAGGATGATGTCCATAGACCATGATGTCCTGGGCCATGAATCGCTTGATGCGGGATTCGCAGGCTATGAAATGATTTTTTCGGGCCATGAGGATGGTGCCTCCGAACCATGATGCCTTTGAATAATGATATGCAAGTTGAATAAAAGAGATCCTCGGGCCATGGAATGATGTTCTCGGTCCATGAAGATGGTGCCTCTGAAAGATGACGCCTTTGGACAAGTTCGCGATATTTCAGCCCATGAAAAATGTAGTAGCGTGATGCTAACAAGACAGAGCTTAGTCTTGCGAAATTATAAATGGCAGAGATTAGCCCGAAAGGAAGCAAAAATAAGTAACAGCATGAAAAGTGGTTGCTTTGAAAAGTAAATGAGAGGTAGCATGGAACCTCGGAAGGCAGAATGGTAGCCTTATGCAATGCAGGAAATAAAAATGCAAAGGGAGGTAGCGGGGAACCTCGTAAGGAAGAATAGTAGCCTTATGCAATGCAGGAAATAAAAATGTAAAGGGAGGTAGCGTGGAACCTCGAAAGTCAGAATAATAGCCTTATGCGATGCATAAAAAATAAAAATGCAGAGAGGGAGGTAGCGTAGAACCTCGGAAGGCAGAATAATAGCCTTATGCGATGCATAAAAAATAAAAACGCAGAGAGGGAGGTAGCGTAGAACCTCGGAAGGCAGAATAATAGCCTTATGCGATGCATAAAAAATAAAAACGCAGAGAGGGAGGTAGCGTAGAACCTCGGAAGGCAGAATAATAGCCTTATGCAATGCAGGAGATAAAATTCATAGAGGGAGTTAGCGTGGAACCTCGGAAGGCAGAATAGTAGCCTTATGCAATGCAGGGGATAAAATGTAAAGGGAGGTAGCGTGGAACCTCGGAAGGCAGAATGGTAGCCTTATGCAATGCAGGAAATGAAAATGCAAAGGGAGGTAGCGTAGAACCTCGGAAGGCAGAATAGTAGCCTTATGCAGGGAGTAAAATGGGAGTAAGAGTTCTTAGCTTGTGATGAACTGCGGCGATATGATTGTTGCGAATGAAGTGTTATTTTGCGATGACAATAAGCGTCGGCATGTGCGACAAGTTCGAGAGCGTGTCTTTGAGAAATATACGTCCTACGAGGAATAATAATATGTTTAGGACTTTCACCATCTTCGTGCCTGCATCCAAAGAAAAATCGTGAGTTCTGTAAAGGGGGGAAAGGTCAGTTCGCATTCCCGCTGGCTTTACTTGGCTCGCTCGCTTGATCATGGTATACTATTGGGGTAGAGTTTGCTAAACAAGCGGTTCCAAAAAGGTATGCATGATTTTGAAAAGATATAATATAAGCATATAATTTAAAATATTTTTAGGTGAACCGACGACTGTTACGCGGTTCGAGACATTGCAACTTTTCTTCCACGGACTTTCGAGGGTCCTCCACAAAATTCTGCCCCGGTTTGATGGGTGAATACTTCTGGCGGTTGCTTGTGTGGCGATTGGCTGAACTTGCTTCAGAACTTTGAGGGTCCTCCTCAAAATTATGCCCCAGTTTCCATTTGTTGGGGGAAATGAGATTTTTATTAAATAGTGACCGAACCCATAGGGCTGCCTACGTATTCCCTCTTAAACGAGAATCAGGTCAGACGTAGTTCAATTTACAACATTGAGGAAAGCATAAAGAGTTACACATAGTAGCGCTTGACTGCATCTGAGTTGATTGGTTTTGGCCAAATTTCTCCGTCCATTTCTACGAGTATTAGTGCTCCTCATGTCAGCACTCTATGAACCATGTACGGACCCTGCCAGTTGGGAGAAAATTTCCCTTTGGCCTCATCCTGATGTGGAAAGATTTTCTTTAACACCAGCTGCCCTGGTGTGAATCGTCTCGGCTTGACTTTCTTGTTGAAGGCTTTGGTCATCCTGTTCTGATATAATTGGCCATGACAAACTGCGTTCATCCTCTTTCCGTCTATGAGGGCTAGTTGTTCATAACAACTCTTTAGCCATTCGGCGTCGCTGAGCTCAGCTTCTTGTATGATTCTTAGAGATGGAATCTCAACCTCGGCAGGAATAACAGCCTCTATACCATAAACCAACATATAATGAGTTTCCCCAGTTGATGTGCGGACGGTGGTGCCATACCCCAACAAAGCAAATGATAATTTCTCATGCCATTGCTTATGCTTCTCTATCATTTTCCTCAGTATTTTCTTGATGTTTTTGTTGGCAGCCTCAACGACTCCATTCATCTGGGGTCTATATGTTGTGGAGTTCTTGTGTTTGATTTTGAATGTTTCACACATGGCTTTCATCAAGTCACTGTTGAGATTGGATCCATTATCGGTGATGATTGACTCTGGAACTCTGAATCGACAAACAATGCGGTCGCGGACAAAATCGGCCACGACTTTCTTAGTAACAGCTTTGTAGGATGCTGCTTCGACCCATTTGGTGAAATAATCAATGGTAACCAGAATAAACCTGTGTCCGTTAGAGGCGGCAAGCTCGATTGGTCCAATAATGTCCATGCCCCAGGCGGCGGATGGCCACGGTGAACTTGTTGCATTAAGCTCACTCGGCGGTACCTTTATCATATCCCCATGTATCTGACATCGGTGACACTTTTGGACATACCAGATGCAGTCCGTTTCTATGGTTATCTAGAAATAATCGACTCAAAGTATCTTCTTTTCCAAAACAAAACCGTTCATATGTGGGCCGCATGTCCCTGCGTGAATTTCCTCCAGTAATTTTGATGCTTCCTTTGCTTCAACACACCTTAATAGCCCCAATTCGGGAGTCCTCCTATACAGGATTCCTCCGTTGTGAAAGAAATTGTTGGACAATCTCCGAAGTGTGCGTTGCTGAGTGGTATTTGCAAGCTCTAGGTATTCTCCTTTTGCCGAGTTCTCCTTGATATCATGGAACCAAGGATTTCCGTCTGCTTCTTCTTCGACATGGGCACAGTAAGCGGGCTGATTGTGGATTTTCACTGGAATAGGGTCATTGAAATTCTTATCTGGATGCTAGATCATGGATGACAGAGTAGCCAAAGCATCAGCGAACTCATTCTGGATTCTGGGGACATGCCGAAATTCTACCTTTGTGAATCTCTTTCTCAGCACCTGTACATGATGTAGATATGCAAATATCTTGGAATTCTTGGTCGCCCATTCTCCTTGTACCTGGTGTACCAGTAAGTCTGAGTCACCAATTACTAACAACTCTTGGACGTTCATGTCGACGGCCATGTTGAGCCCTAAGATGCAGGCCTCATATTCATCCATATTGTTGGTGTAGGGAAATCTGAGTTTTGCGGATACCGGATAATGCTAACCGGTTTCTGATATCAGGACTGCTCCAATACCAACCCCTTTGAAGTTTGCTGCTCCATCAAAGAACATCCTCCAACCGTCGTAGGATTCTGCAATGTCTTCTCCTACGAATGATACCTCTTCATCGGGAAAATACGTTTTCAGGGGTTTGTATTCTCCGTCCACAGGATTCTCAGCAAGATGGTCTGCTAGCGCCTGTCCTTTGACAGCCTTTTTGAGTTATGTAAATAATGTCGAACTCGCTCAGCAGAATTTATCACTTTGCTAGCTTGCCAGTGGGCATGGGCTTCTGAAAGATGTACTTTAGTGGATCCATCCTGGATATGAGGTATGTTGTGTAGGCACAGAAGTAGTGCCTTAGCTTCTGGGCGACCCAAGTCAAAGCGCAACAAGTGCGTTCCAATAAAGAATACTGGGCCTCATACGGAGTGAACTTCTTGCTGAGGTAGTAGATGGCTTGCTCCTTTCTTCCTGTTTCATCATGTTGCCCAAGAACGCAACCGAAAGCTCCGTCCAACACTGCAAGGTAGAGTAATAGAGGTCTACCTGGCTCAGGCGACACCAAAACTGGCGGTGTTGACAAATACCCCTTGATCCTGTCAAAAGCCTTTTGACAATCCTCGGTCCACTTGGTTGCGACATCCTTCTTTAGCATCTTGAGGATCGGTTCACAAATGACTGTAAATTGTGCTATGAATCGGCTGATGTAATTAAGTCTCCCCAGGAAACTCATAACATCCTTCTTGTTCTTCGGTGGTGGCAATTCCTTATTGGCTTTGACTTTGGACGGATCCAATTCTATTCCCCGGCGGCTTACAACGAACCCCAGTAACTTCCCAGTAGGAACCCCGAATGCACACTTGGCAGGGTTCAGTTTCAGATTTTATTTTCTTAACATGTTGAAGAACTTCCTCAAATCTTCCATGTGATTAGAAGCTTTCTTTGATTTGATAATGACGTCGTCCACATACACCTCAATCTCTTTGTGAATCATGTCATGGAATATAGTAGTCATAGCCCTCATGTAGGTGGCCCCTGCATTCTTCAGGCTGAATGTCATCATCTTGTAACAGTATATTCCCCATGGCGTAATGAACGCCGTTTTCTCAGCATCTTCTCGTCCATCCAAATTTGATGATAACCAGCGAAGCAATCTACGAATGACTGTAATTCATGTTTGGCGCAGTTGTCAATCAGAATATGTATATTTGGCAAGGGGAAGTCGTCTTTCGTACTGGCCCGATTGAGATCCCTGTAGTCGACACAGATTCTTACCTTCCCGTCCTTCTTCGGCACAGGTACAATGTTAGCTAACCATGTCGGGTACTCAACTACCCGGAGAACTTTGGCGTTGATCTGCTTAGTAACTTCTTCTTTGATTTTCAAACTAATGTCGGGTTTGAATTTTCTGAGCTTTTGCTTTACCGGTGGACACATTGGATTGGTTGGCCGTTTGTGAGCCACAATGGACGTACTTATACTAGTCATGCCATTAAATGACCAGGCGAATATGTCCTCATATTCTCTTAGAAACTCTGTGTATTCCTTATTTTCTGATGGCGACAAATGAATACTGATGCGTGTTTCCTTGACGTTCTCTGAATCCCCCAGATTGATAATTTCAGTCTCGTCTAGGTTGGACTTAGGTTTGTTCTCGAAGTTCTAAATTTTTATCACGACCCAAAACCCGGTTCAGGTCGTGATGGCACCTAACGGCGAGGTTAGGCAAGCCAA
>ML242077.1:0-15306 GCA_005239495.1 Nicotiana undulata
TTTATTTATTTTATTTATTTTATTATTTCCAGAATTGTTTTACAAATACAGAGATATAACACACCCGACCAATGACATTAAGTAATTGCCTTTCTAGATTGTTCAAAGATGTTACCACTCTAAAGGCGGTGAAAATAGTGTGATAAAGAAGTTTAAAAATAATGCAGAGAAATATGACTTATTGACTAGTAATTGATTAGTGATTAGCTGTAATCTTAGTCTTCTTTGACCTATTTTTCAACATCAGTACTGTAACACGTCGCAAACAACTTGCTTCATAACATTTCCTGACTAAGCAGACAAGAAAAGACTAGTTGAAAGCTCAATATATTCAGAAAAGCATGCCAATATTCAGTAAATACAATCATTTACAGGTTACTCTCGAATACGAAGAGAATGGATATTGTTTAAATGCATTTTGAATAAAGGGAGTAGAGTAAAAGACAGCAGAAATAAAGTTGACATTTTTTGCAACTTTTCATATATAAAAGAGAAACCATATCATCATCTGTTTCTAATGCAATCACCTAAAATGAAGCCCTAAGATCAGGGCAAACACAAGATTACAAGATTAAAAAGCTACCTTGTGAAACATATCTTTTATCTATGCGCGCGCTCCATAGATGTTCTGAATTCCATGCAGCTGCCGCTATGTCCTGTTAGTAGAGGAGTCGTACGTTATAAAGCTACGACATATGAGAATCAATGAAGTAATGCTCCAGTATCGTGATGAATGTCGGGAAGATCAGAACTAATGGAGAACTTCAACCATCTGTTTTTCTCAATGCGCTTAAGACATGGTTGCATCACCAACCCGATTGCAACAGCAGCGAGGCTTATAATCATGACTTTAACTGAAGAAAATGCCAAAACGACACCAATGAGTATGGTCGGAGGAATACACAGTAGGATGGCTCCGACTGTTCCACCAGGTATCTTGAACGGGCGCGATGCATTTGGGAACTTTATTCTTAATCGTACGAATGCTATGAATTCCAAGATCATCCCAAAGCAATATAAGAAATTTTCTGCAGCTACAATTTCTTGAAAGCTCATCCATGAAAGTAAAATCACCCCGGAAGCTGAGAAGAGGATACCGACTAGAGGTGTTCCGTAACGTGATCTCTTGGCAAAGAACTCGGGTAGCATCCCTCTCTCGGCCATACCAAGTAGCTGAAATGAGTCACTGCTCATTTCAGCCACGAACGTCCCCATATTTGACAATGCAGCAGCTCCTTGAATCCACCATCTTAGCCAAACTCCACCCAATATTTTCGCAATATCTGAGAAATAACCATCCGTCCATAAGTCACGCTCGAGTGGAACTGCTCCAGTACCAACCAATAGAGGGAAAAAGTACGATAAAACGACTAGAATCACAGCATAAAAAAGAGCCTTAGGCAGAGTTTTCTTCGGGTTATGCACTTCTCCTACGAGAGTACTAATCGAATCCCAATAATTTAGATTCCAAAAGAGAGTGTTTAAATACAAGTTCCAATCAACAGTATGCACATCCGCCACCAACCACCTCGTAGGCCTTAGTTTTGGAATCGAAATGAGACCCATAACGACGAAAGGAAGGATCGACAATATCCCGAGCATAACAGCAACCCATCCAACAATAGTTAAACCCCTATAGTTCATATAAGTTAAAACCAAAGTAATGCCTAATACCGCGATAACTCGAGGAAGTCCACCACCTAATGCAGGAATTCCTGACTTAAGATAATCAAGAAACAAAACCGGATAAAGGGCATTATCAATGACTCCACTTAACCATTTCACCCAACCTTGTTGAAATCCCCAAAATGGACCCAAAGCAGATGAAACCCAAACAACATAGCCACCATTTTCGGGGAACATGGTGCCTAATTCAGCTGTGATTAGTGCCTCAGGGACACTCCATATGATCGGGAAAACCAAGAATCCGACGAGTGCAAGAAGTGGACCGGCTGCATGTACAGTGTCCTCAACACCAAATGGACCACCTGATACTTCATAGAAAATGAGGAAAACTAGAGGCAAGAGTGAAAGTTTCCTAGGATCATTTGCCCTTGGAGATACAACTTCATTAATCCCTATATACTCAGCATTATTGTAATCCCCCATTGGAATTGTGGCTTCTCCCCTTACTTTCTGCATTTAGCATCAAATTTTAACATTATAAGAAACAAATCCTTTCTCTTTGCAACTAAATTAACCCAAAAAAATTGATGGTGTTCAAAGTAAGAGAATCAAAAACCAATCTAACTTTGTCCCAATTCAAAGATCATGTCACCACCTTTAGGAAATAAAACTTGAAGCTACATAAAAAAAAATGTGCAAATCACATTTTTGTAGTAATAAATATTTCTAAAATATCTCAATTTTCTTAGAAAATAGTCTGACTTTATGAAAAGAAGGGGAGCTTTGCCGTAACTAGTAAAGTTGTTGCCATGTGACTAGGTCACGGGTTCGAACCATGGAAACAACTTTTTGCAGAAAAGCAGGGTAAGACTACGTATAATAGACCCTTGTGGTCCGACCGTGGCACCTAAAACAATCATTTAGCTAATCAACTAAAGGAACAATCTTTACCATATTTTGTCTCAATTCAGAGATCAATATATTATGTCACAACTTTTTGAAAATAAATGTTACTTGAAGCTACATAAAAAATCTTTACCACATTTTGTTTAAATCATATCATTTCATACATGCAAAGGATTATTTTTGACTCAAAATTATGTATACATGTGGGGAAAAAAAATGTAGGATAATACCTAGTATGAATCCATGAACTTTAATTCTTGAATCTATTCTTCTGCTGCTGGGAATTAAGGTTTTAAAGAGATTGAGAAGATGCAGAAAGTTGAGAGCAGAGATAGAGATGAAAATAATCAAAGGCATTTTGTTCTCCAACAGAAAGCCCGGTGGCAAAAACAGTCTGTTTTTCTGCTGGTGCATTCACAGTCACCCACTACCAAATTTTACTTTTCTTTTCTTGTTCACTTTTTGCCCTTTTAAGAGGAGTATATATTTTTAATAGAAATATTCTCAATCAAATTTTTATAAATTTTGCACACTTAAAAATGATAAAGTAGAGACGGAAGAGATAGATTACTGGAAGATTTAGGTAGAGAAAAAATAGGGAAAATAGAATCAACTAGCCAGTTTTCGGACAGGTAATCAAAAAATAATCAGCATTTACAAAATATTGAAAAAATAGACAATATTTTACGCGAAAATAAAATTTAGACAAAAATACCCTAGCGAAAACACATAAAGTTCCAGCATAATATGTTTTATTATGGAGCTCAGGCGTATAAAATTCCACTATATTATGTTGGAACTTCAGCACATTATGTTGGAATCTTATATGTAAAATATTCGAACTACAGCATATTATGCTAGAATTTTTCCATATTTTTAAAGTGTTTTTGTTGAGATTTTATCTTTACATAAAAAAAGTAGCTAAATTTCGATTACTTTAAAAAATATAACTATTTTCAATTATCAATTATAAATCAGGCTATTTGTCCTTTTTCTTCCCCAAAAATATAGACAATTCAAAAAATTACGCTTTCAATCCCTGATATATGGAGAAATTATAATTTTGATCCTATGATATCTGGTTAAGCACATTTCTTACAATTAATTGAAAATATGCACTTTTGATTTTATACTTGGGAAAATTATTAATATCCCCACTCTAATTTTTAAGTTATATATATTGAATATTGCACTAATTCATAGGCTAGATAAAACATTGAAACTATACTTTTCGATAACACTCATTACTAATTCTACTTATATATTAGTTATCATTATTGTTTTAAAAGGTAAACTATGTCAAGCATGCATGCGGCAATATATGTCCAATAATTTATTATAATATTTTATGTCTGTGTGTGTGTGTGTTTTTTATTTTCTTTATTTCGTCAAAAGTAATTAGTCTTTAGAATTTGTACTCATTGAGGCGTGCTGAAAATATAACTCTTTCCTTCTCCAACCAACATGTAAACCCCACCATACACCCCAACAACACACACACACACAAACAAGAAGAAAAGCATTTCTCAATGAATATTATTACTCTAAGTATATTTTGACATATTGTAGTAGGTTATTATTTTACTTTTAATATTACTACTCGCGCCGATCCCCTTTAATTGATCTTTTTTCCTTTTTTGTAATCCAGAATATCTGATTTTTTCAGATATCAAGAAGGAATTAACTTCTTTTTTTTCAAAATTGTCATTGGAGTATTTATTATATTTTCAATGAACAAATTAAGATTACTATGATGACTTTCATTGTTAATTAATGTTAAAAGGTAAATTTATTAATATGTGTGAAAGCAATCAAAAAATTTATTTAAAGTGGACTTTATTATGAACATTTATCTATAATTATTTTTTAAGTAACTTAATAATGTGAAAATTTATTTATATTATTGTCAGTATAGAAGTTAGACTCGTAAAATTAAATAAGAAGAATTCTTATGAGGAAAAAAATAAATAAATAAACTTATTGGACAAGTTTAAAAATATGCACCTAAATTATAACCAAGATGTATATACGAAGCATTTTCTGGAAATGTAAAAGGCAAATGCAATTTGAACAAGTTTAACTTGTACCTAATTTTATTTTGATTATGTAAAAAGGCAAAAGTTAATTCCATACAACAAAATAAGAGAATCAAACAATATCAAGAAAGGTTTTAAATTCCTAGAAATTCTTAATTTAGGTAACTTGTATTCTTATCCTGGTGCTTATCGTATATAATTTCTCTTAAATACTAAATTAATTATTATAAAAAAAAACAATCTAAAGCTGCCTATAACAGCTAGAGTTCACAGAAACTGTTGTAAAAAGCATCACTTTAGTTCTTGGAAATACATGCAAATGAAAAATCCACATGAATAAAGATGAACAAGAAACAAAAAGAAAAGAGAGGAAAAATCGGATTTTTAGCCATTTACTTTACGATTTTTAACATTTTATATACTGACAAGATATAAGGGCAACCCGGTGCACTAAGCTCCCGCTATGTGCAGGGTTTGGGGAAGAGTCGGACCACAAGGATCTGTTATACAGCTTTATCCTGGATTTTTACAAGAGACTGTTTTCACGACTTGAACCCGTGATCTCTTGGTCATATGGCAACAATTTTATCAGTAACACCAAGGCTCCCTTTCAATATATACTGACAAGATCAATCAACTTAAAAGATAACTACATGCAATCGTTCATAAAAAGCGGAATTAGTAACTTGCTACGAGTGGTGGGATCGGAATTTTCACGAAAGGGTGTCAAAATATAAAAGATTAAATATCTCAAAAAATCAAGGGGATTCAACGTATAATAAATATACGTAAACCAAAAGAAATTATCTAACAATACAATATAATTTTCGGACGAATTGACACACCCCTTGGTTGAATGTGGCGATGTTAAATACACGAATAATAGATAAATTACCTGATCATCACCATTCTGAGAATTCTGTAAAGATTTATTATCATTAGCAACAGAAGCTGATACAGTTTCAGTTTGTGCTGTTGCACCATTAGCAGAAGCTGGGGAAGAAGGAGCAGAAATTTTCTTTTCAGATATTGAAACTTCAACTTTTTTTTGAGTATTGGGAACTTCAATGGAAGATTTAGTTTTACTGTTTTGAACAGTTTCTGAACTTGTTGGCACCATTTGCAAACACTAAAAAGAGTAGAAGAAGATAAGATAAATCAAGAAAATGAAGAGGATATTATATTTGTGATATTTTCATGGTTACAAGATTAAGACATAAGAAGGAATTTGGAGAGGGTTGTTGGGATGAGAAAGTGACAAAATATATTGAGTGACTGATAGGGTAAAGGTTGATTTAAGAGTTTGATGGGATTTGTTCATTTGGCTTCTTTATATATACATCAATTTCAATTTATTGTTTGAAATTTATAATCTCAAACATGTTATGAGATATATCTTTGTTGCCAGAAAAGGATTAAGGTATTCCGCGTTCACATAGAGTACGGGGAAGAGCCGCACCCTAAAGGATGCAGATGACTTACCCTAATGTAAGCGTGGTTGCTTACACGGTACGAACTCGTAACCTATATATGTTGCTAAAACGATATGCCAAAAAAGAAATTTAACATAATTATTTTCATATACAAATATATTCACATTTTTATTACTCCCTCCGTTTCAATTTATGTGAACTTATTTCCTTTTTAGACTGTGTCAAAAAGAATGACATCTTTCCTTATTTAGAAACAATTTAACTTTATGCAATGATTTATCACCCAAACAAAATATATGTACCTCATTTTACATCATAAGTTCAAAAAAATTCTCTTTTTTCTGACACTCTGTGTCCAGTCAAATAAGTTCACACAAAACGGAAACACATAAAATAAAACGAGAAGGAATATACTATATTTAGAAGATATAGGTTCAAAAAAGGAATTAGAAAGATGTGTCATTCTTTCTAGTTTTCCTAATAGAGGCAAGAAGTCAAAGGCACAGTGGTCATAATCAGATCTATTCATGTAGGGAATTCTAAATAAAATAAAATCAGATTTATTTTATTTTTCCTTTCTTTTTCATTTTGTAGTTTTTTAATATTTGTTTATGTGAACTGAAATTGAACCAATCCTATCATGAACAAGCTGTATGATTGTCTATTTCTGCTCCAATTGTGGGGGTATGGTGGGGTGTTTTGAAGTCCTCGGAAATCATACAAGATTTCATCAATTATTTATAGAACTAGCCTTTAGAACCCATATATATATTTTTTTTTTAAATTATGTCAAAGTTATACGTGCTATACTGTACTAGCTATCACTAATTACAAATATGACCACAATAACTAAATTACAAATGTAGCCAATCAGCCTTTGATCAGTTTTGCAAAATATAGCCTCAGTCGCACATGTCGTGATCACGGTCTGTTGGCTTGCGATCGCCACCTTCTAGATTGTAAAGCTCAAAATCTGCAATAATTAATCTTCATTCTAGCAAGCTTTGGGCCTTCAAATCTTTGATCCATGCATCTTCAATATCCTTAGAGCTCTTAGTGGATACAAGGATGGCTCCGAGCTCATAATCGCTACTTGGAGCAACGATAAATTTGTTTCTGTCTGACCTATAGACCACGTTGAGTCATGAAAGCAGTCACAAATAATTGTATTTGGGTAAGTTATCTACATCACACCCCTAGGGATGCGGACCTTTCTCAGAATATGCGTGAATGCGAGATGCTTTGTCAACTAAGTACTTTTTTTTATTTAAATGATTTAACATCTAACAAAACTAACACATGAGTTCCATGAACTCACAAGATAACGTATAGGGATACATATTAGTATTGGTTTTGTAAGGAATATCAAAGTTAGCATGGTTTCTTTTGGTCCCTCTATATTTTTGTGCTTTTCCTCCCCTTAATTTCCTCCCTTTTTGAGGAATGTCTTCTTCCTACTCTCACCAACCCAAATATTGCATGCCTTCTCAAAAAGTAAGGAAACGTATATTTCTTTTTGTGGACTTTACAAAACATGCACAAAGTGGAAATTTAAACATGCCTTTTAATTTACCTACCTCAAATATAAAAAGAGAGTTAGGAATCAGAGGCGGATTTTAAATTTGATTTTACGGGTTCAAAATTTAAGGTTTTTAACATTGAATCATCATATTTTTACAGTTGTGGGTTAATATTCACTATTTTTTACAATTGTAATAAAAAATTTCACATAAATCTATATTTTGTTCGAAAGTTAAGGATTCAATTGTACTCGTAACTATAATGTTACACCTGCCACTGGGAATACACTTTTTGTTGGTATCTTACTCCTACTCAATGTGTGAAAATAAAAGGAGAACGAGCCTAACTTAACCTAAAAAGTATTTCATGAGACGAGAATTGTCCAAAATACTATAAAAGGCACAACATCATATTCCATCACTTAGTGCGCTGAACTCTAACAACCCTCCCCCACCCCCACCCTCCACACACACACGCCCAATAACATATGGATCGTGAATAACATAATATGTGTCTATGTGCATGTCTGGTTTTGATATCTTAATAAGAAAATAAATTTTACAAGCTTAACTTAATTTCAATGGCTAGGTCATGCAGGGAGTATGTGCCCTTCTTCAAGTGGTGTCACGCGACACCACTTGATCAAGTTATTTTTACTAATAATTCATAGTGTATTTCTTAGAGAGTAACTTAAAAACATGTGCTAAAAGAGTGATTGCTACTATGACCTTTAAAATTTCAATTTTAATATTTATGTGGAATTCAAATCCCTACAAAAGTGCCACAACAAATAGGCTAGCCATACCTATGTTACTATGTTATTTATCACTCCTATTAGTAAGTAAAATATTGTGCCCACGCTGAAGAACACGAATGGAAAAGACCCATCAAATGAGACCATCTAGAGTCAAACCAATATTGCATGAAAATTGACTAACTTTTGCTTTTGCATATGCAATAAAAATAGCATGGATATTGAATACATATATATTTATTTTCTTTCCTTATATATGTACATTTTAAATCAGATGCATGTGTATACCTTTATCTTTTTGAACTGTTCGAGAAATTTTTCATTAATTCAAATTTAATTAGAGTATTATTACTTTCAGCCCAAGCGAGAAACTATGTATATTCGATAACGAAAAAAATATATAAAATTTATATAATTTTTGGGTATATATATATAACTATTATTTTGAGAGCGGCTATACAATATTATTTTTCCAATCTACTATATACAGACACGGACACGGACACAAAATGTAAGACTTATTTACATATATTGGTCTAACATATGATAAGAAAAATACCTTCGGTATTATCAATTCCTTCATTTTTAGTGCATATATATATATATATATATATATATATATATATATATATATATATATATAAACATTTTATGAAGAAAAATGGTTACAGGAAACTTACATTTACACTTCTAGCCAGAGGCATATCCATGTTTATGGATATGGGTTCACGTGAAACCATACTTCTCTCCAAAAATTATGTATAATAATGTTATATTTTTTTAAATTACTTAAATATATGTGCGTGAACCCGTACTCAAAGACTCCGATGGTGCAGATATTGTTGGGTGCACCTCTACAAGTGAAATTAGCGGTTCAAATTCCACTCTGAACGGTCTTGATTTCGGCACGAAGTGTGTGTATGTATGTATATATATATATATATATGTGTGTGTGTGTGTGTGTGAATTATAAATTTTTTAAAAGAAATATAATTTTGAACATATAACTTCAAAAATAGTTTATGGTAAGTGACTAAAGTTAAACCCCTCTAATATAAATTCTAGATACACTTCTTCATGGTAGCCCATCACCATAAAATCCTGAATTCGCCTATGCTTCTTGCCAGACTTCTAAGATACCTAGTATTACTTTATAAACATTTTTAATGTATAACATTAATGGAATGTTGGTTGGGTTGGGGTGGGGGGGGGGAGTCATGTGATTAACATTTCTCAAATTTCCATTCATTTTTGGGAGAGGTGGTGGCTGTAGGGCAACTACTTTTATCTTGGTGTTAATTCACTCATCGCACGCGTGACCTTATTTTAAGACTTTTAAAGATTCCACGCACTTCACAGCCAGTCCATAAAGCCAAAAACATTTAGAAACAGAATTCATAATTTTGTCAAAAAGTTACACGACAACATATAAGAAGAAAGAAGAATTTGATATGTTAAAAAAGAATTCCACTGTTGAGTGCTAAGAGCCCCATTTTAAATCATGCATTATCATTAGGATTTTTTATATACTTATACACTGTTGAAAACCTTATTACCTTTCTTACCAAATTTTAATTTAATTACCTCTTATATATAAATTTATCAATTATATACATTTTAAAAATTAAATAAGTATCTCTTTATATTATGAATCAATTATTTTTCATTCTTATTCTCTCTCCCTCGTGTGTGCTCTCTCTCCGGCTCTCTCTCTTTCTTGCGCTCTTTCTCTCTCTGCGTCTCTCTCTCTTTCCTACGCTCTTTCTCTCTTTGCGTCTCTCTATCTCTCAAGCAATTCTACTAGTGACAACCATTAAAAAGTTTTGAAACTTTGAATTCGAATTTGGGTTTTCAAAAAAAAGTTATTTGTTTGAATTAGGTGTTGTTGCAAAGAATTGAGAATTCTCTACGTCTCTCTCTATCTCTCAATCTCTAATTTCAGTAATGTAAAGCAAAGGAAAAGAGAGCAGCAATTCCGCCATTGTCAGTCATGAAAAAGCTTTGAATTTGAATTTGGATTTTCGAAAACCATTATTTATTTGGATTGGGTGTTATTGCAAACAATTGTGAATATGGTTTGGAGTTTATATCTAAGTTTGAGGGAGTTTTGGTGAAGATTAGACTTGATTTTGGCTGAATTTCATATTGAAATTCGAAGAAGACATGACATATATTATACTTACGAGATTGTAGTAAAATAGTAGAAAAATTGTATTATGTTGTTCATATATATATTTTTTATTAAACTATTGTATGAAAGTTGAACAATATTGTATAAAAATTGTATTTAAGTTGTATATATGATATTGTAATTGTATATAACTGAATAGAAATAGTGTATGAAAATTGTAGATAAGTTGTATAATATATAATTAGTTGTGTAAAATTTATTTTTACTATGTAAAAATCAGATACAAAATATACAAAAGACATATTGTATAAAATTTGTATTTACGTGTTATGATATTGTAGCTGTATATAACTGGGTAGACATAATGTATGAAAGTTGTAGATAAGTTGTAAATAAGTTGTATAATATAAAATTAGTTGTATGAAATTTATTTTTTCTATGTATAAACCACATACAAAATATACAAAAGACATATTGTATAAAAATTATATTTAAGTGGTATGATATTGTACAAAACATAATGCATTATGTTTGAGAATTGTACTAACTTTAGCCAAACAGTGATGGCAAATAATCTATGCATTGTTGATAGCCTCATGGCAGGGTGCATTGAGTTTAAGGTTTGTACTTAATTTTATTTAACAGTGATGAGATATCGTCATGCACAGCCTGATGGTGTTGTGCTTTACGTTTAAGAATTTTTTTCTTAGTTTAGTTGAAAAATGATGGGATATCGTCCTTTGTGATAATTGTTTACTTAAATATGTTCAATAGTGCAGGAAGAATCCTCTTGAAACAAACCTTCAAGTTGTTGGATGATAGTAACAAATGTGTGACATCTTTCAATTCTTCATTCCTTGTAAACATTTATAAACATTTAAGTGGTATGATATAAAAATTCTCTTTGCGGTTTGTAAACCCATCACCTAATGAAACAAAGACCAAATTAGCCAATTTTTTGAGTCTAGTGGGATAGTCTGTTTGATCTGAGACATCTCCCTTTGGTCTACAAGTAAAAGCAGTAAAAACACCACAAAGAGGAGAAGTTCTGAGTTTGAGAAGAAATGAAAAAGTTTGAGAAGCAAATTAAATTCACTGACTACAAAAGATATGAAGTGAAGAAAATGATAGAGGAAAACTTTCTACCAGGAGTATTTAAAAGAAAAGCTTCAACCAGTGGCAATAACACAAGGCATATAAAAGCTAGAACAACTCCTAGATTCAATTTTCAAGAAGGTCAATTTCTAGTCGCATAGCTTCATAATAATTCTGTAAAGCTTTCGTGTAATTTCTTTTGGATTGAGCCGACATCCGTTATGGTCGTCATTCAATTGAAAGAATATCCGTTCCAGAACCGTACGTGAAATTTTCACCTCATACGGCTCCTCCCTTACGTGCATAATGAGAATAACACATAGAATCAAAAAAGATTCAACGGTTAAAATATTCTCATTATGAACTCAACAAGGCTAGTGTGTTTACAAGAAATCTCTAGCCAACCTTCCTGCAAGAGATTCTTTCTTAACATCAAGATTATTGGGACTAGATAGAAATGATAAGATAACTCCAACAATTTTTTTGTTTTTAACGCCTCCTAATTTCCAGGAATTAGTCACTTCAATAGCCTTCGATGGTTATACGGGNNTAAAGTTTTCGTGTTGTTGATTCCTAGGTGTAGTGCTTCTTCCCCTATGCAATAAACAACCACCTTTTGTTGGCTACTTTGACTAAGTTTTCTACATACCTTGCAAACAATTCCTTGCAAAGTTTCTGTTTTTATGCAATTTTTCCGGTTACAAAAAATAGCACTCCGTCTACTCGATATATAGGGAGAAAGAGAGAATCTGGAGAGAAGAGGGGAGAGATGAGAGAAAAAAGGAAAAGAGTGTAACTAAATCCCTTGATTGAAGGCACAAATAATGAATTGGGAAACTTTTAAGGTGGATTGTATATATTTTGTAAACAAAACTTATTTATGCCGGATAATTAATTAAACATGAACATTAAGGATATATAATAAAGTTTCAAACAGTGTATAAGAATGAAAAAATCCCTTATTATTACTTCTAGATTTTAGCATTTTTTTTTTGTTTATTAGGTGAAAGGTTTGCTGAGAATCTCTCAGAAGCAATCTCTCAACCTGCTAAGATAGGGGTAAGTGTTAGGAGTTGTCATGATATTTTTATCATATTTGATTTTCTATCTCTTGAAGAAAAGGATAACATATTTATCATAATTGAGTTTTTCTTCTTGTAAAAGGAAAATATAAATCTTCCATACTGGCTAGTCCTTTTTCTTGTAGGAAAATGTGTGGATTTCTATAATGTGAGGATCCTTCCTTCTCATTCAGCAACATCCACAATGTAGTCATACGGGGTTTGAGAGTCATGTTTAGGGAAAGAAGTTTACGGGATAAGTGTTAGTGTGTCACTTGTGTTTGCCTCTTCGTGAGGTGGTTCTCTCGATATTTTGTACTCTCTTTTATATAATTGATTGCTTATTTTCGCTATGGACGTAGGTCAATTGACCGAACCACGTTAAATGTTTGTGTCCCTTTTGGTATGTTTCTTGTTTGTTGTCTGATTTATAGCCATTCAAGGTTTGCTTGCTAGCTTACACATGACACTTGATTTTGTCAGTCCAAACAGTAAGGTTTGCATACGTACTATCTTTCCAAATCTCACATGTGAAAATATACTAGATATGATGTTGTTGTTATTGTTAGGTAAAGGTACAACTTTTTTTTTTTGGTATCACATAACTGTCTGGTATCTAGTATTTATTGGCCCCGCTAATCCGGATTCACACCATGTATGACCTATTAAAGGAAAAGCGCTCCCTATTAGGGTTTCTCCATTCCCAAGACTCATTCATCCCGCTTAGGGGTGGCAAACGTACGGGTCGGGCCGGATATGGCCGGATCGAAAACGGTAATAAAAAATGGATAAATTATCCGATCCGGCCCATATTTAATACGGATAAAAAACGGGGTAACCGGTGGATAATATGGAATCATAGTATCCTTGGCTTCATGAATATGATCATTTTTGGGAGAATTTTTAGTCTCCCAAACTTGAGGAACCTTCAAATTGAAGTTTTACAAATGTAAAAGTTAAACCCATTGGTTATCCATTTTTTAAATGAATAATATAATTTTTATCCATATTTGATATGTTTTTAAAAAATTCATTATCCAACCTATTTCTTAGTGGATAATATGAGTGATAACTATTTTCTATTAATTATTTTGTCACTCCTAATCCCACCATACTCTTTGACGGTGGAAGCTATAACTCCACTAGTTAGTTACCTCTTTGTGAAAAAGTTATTACTATAGTTTAATCTTTTGCCACATGTTTCTCTTTACAACATCAACAATAACAAATTCACTATGTTCCTATCAGGTGGGGTTTGGGGAGGATAGTTTGTACGCAAATTTTATTCCTACTTAAAAGATTGAGAGACTATTTTCGATAGACCCTCGGCTCAGGAAGGATAATAAGAAGAAGTGAGTAGCAAAAAAGGAAAAAAGGGGGAAGAGAAAAGAAAAGGGAGATATAAAATACTGCAACTTTTCTGCCTTACAAAATCATCACTAGCTACTGAAATGATCAAATGGGAAAGACGAAAAATTATCACTAGCTGCCGGAGGGTCCTCTATTTTTCTGTAGTCTTTTTGAGAAATTTATATTTTCAGTGCTTCTAGAAATAGCTGACAATATATATATATATATATATTTGTTTACATGTGTATTACATTATAATATATAAATTTGTCTAAAAATACAATTAATTTTGACCGATTGATCAATTTTATATTTTGCACGTTCTTTTTGTCTTTTCAGTTTTATTGAAGGGAAAATTAGGCGTGGACTCGCTATTGGACCAGCATCTTAATTGGGTCATATACTTGCCGTTTAACTTGACGTTCACGTTTAAACAATGTACTGGGCTGAAGTGCTGAACAGATAGGCCCGTTAATGTAATAGCGGATTCTCTGCTGAAATAAAAAGTGATTGAAGAGAAAAAAACTTACGCCGTTGCCGGGGATCGAACCCGGGTCACCCGCGTGACAGGCGGGAATACTTACCACTATACTACAACGACTTCAGTGATAAGCTGACATAATACAACACCTTTTACCAAAGGGCGGTAGAAACTTTCACTTAAGTGTCAAGTATAGAACCAATAGGTGATGATTGGTTCTGCCACTAAGTTTTCACGAGGATAAAATTACGATGGATTCTAATCAATAGTAGTTGATAAATCTTTCAATAATTAAAACGATTGGGAATACATCCGTGAAAATATGTAGGTTTAATTTATGTGAATATTTGATTGGGGCACGAAATTTAAGAAAAGAGAGAAAATTTTTGAATTTGTGGAGTAAAACGAAACACATATATTTTGTATGGCTATAAATCATTGCATAGAGGTAAATTGTTTCCAAATAAAAAAAATATATCATTCTTTCTGACACTGACTAAAAAGGAAATAGGTCAAATAAGTTGAAACAGAGGGAGTAAGACGGAAAAAGGTACATGATGACAATCTACTTCGATTAAATCATTTTATACAATGTGAAGTACTTTGGAATAAATAGTAATTTAGGTAGGGATGGCAATTGGGGCAGGGTAATCTCTTAATGGGGCGGGGTGGGAGACCATTTAAATAGGGCGGGGTGGTGCAGGGCAGAGCAAAATTTAATTTTTGAAATTTTTTTATTAGGACAGGGCAAGATTCCGTTTTTATTTCCCCCACTTTTTTTGGTTTTCTTTTAGTTTGGTTACTTTTATTTAGAGATGAATTTAAAATATTAAATTTATGAATGCAAGCATCATAACGTTCTCATGAATGCAAGTATCATAACGTTCTTTTGACAAAGAAATATATTTGCTA
>MDKH01149150.1:0-52415 GCA_005239495.1 Nicotiana undulata
CGGCGCATTGAAGTGAATTCAAGAATTTCTTAAGTTCTTAAGTTGATTCAATTTGGTTTTAGGAATGAATTTTGAGTAAACGACCGCAGAATTAGGATCCGAAAGTTCCAGTAGGTTCGTATGATGATTTCGAACTTGGGCATATGTTCGGATCAGGATTTGGATAACCCGAGAGCATTTCGGTGTATATTGTGGAAGTCAGCATTTTTGAAGAAATTTCCCAAGTTTGGCTTGAAGTGCATTTCAATGATATCGATGTCCGTTTGGGATTCCGAGTTTGGGAATAGCTCCGTATGGTGATTGTGGAGTTGGGAGCACGATCAGATGTCCGGAGGTCATTTTGAAGTCATTTGGCTAAAGATAGAAATTTGATGGTTTTTGAGAAGTTTGACCGAGAGTTTGACTTTTTGATATCGGGGTCGGATTCCAATTCCGAAAGTTGGAGCAGGTCCGTAATGTCGAATATGACTTGTGTGCAAAATTTGGGGTCAATCGGACGTGATTTGATAGGTTTCGGCATCGGATATAGAAGTTGAAATTTCAAAGTTCATAAAGTTTGAATTTTAGTGCGATTCGAGATTTTGGCGTTGTTTGATGTGATTTGAGGCCTCGATCGAGTTCGTATCATGTTTTGGGACATGTTGGTATAACTGGTTAAGGTCCCGAGGGCCTCGGGTGGATTTCGGAAGGTTAACGGAATGAATTTCGGACAAAAGACAGAAGGAAAATTTCTGCAGATTTTGGACAGCAATTAGTGCACAAGGAGCCTACTTTGGAAGCTTATATATCGAAATCTTTAAGGAATTTGAACATATTCAAACATGAAAGGTGTATCCCTTGCAATCTAGTTTTCAGAATGTTAAACTATGCGTCATTTGGACATTTGTACGGAAATATATGATCGGTTGAAGGTGGCTGGTCGAGCAGTTTCGATAGAATTTTCAGATGTACAGGGCCGACTTTAGAAGCTCATATCTCAGAATATATAAAGAGTTATATGGTGTACAAACTATCAAATTAAAGATCTTCGAGTCTATTTTGTAAATCCTCAAATAGTTTGTTATTTGGATATTTCTACAAGAAGTTATGGGTGTTTTAACAGAAGGTGTTCAACAAGGAAATTTTAATAGGATGTACAACCTGTACAGCAAAAGTGCAAGGTACAACCAGATGAAGCATGGGCAGACTCTTTAAACACGAATTTGGCCCATTTTCTTCATTTCTTTCATTTGGCTTGGATGATTTTGGAGAGCATTTCAAGGGGAATTTCATCAAGCATCAAAGGTAAGTTGTTTATACTTATTTTCAAGTTAAATACAAGATTTATTACATAGATTTGATATGAAAATTGGAGGAGAATGTGGGAATTTGCTAAGAAACCTAGAATTTGGAAAATGTGATCTTTTGCCACGATTTGAGCATGAATTTTTGAAGTAAATTGTATAATTGAATTAGTAAAGCTTCGGGTAGAGATTTTCTTCAAGAAATTTCGAGGTCCGGGCACGTGGGCCTGAGGGCATTTTGGTCATTTCATTGAGCTGGGCTGAGGAACTTTGTAATTTGAATTGGTTATGATCTATTGAGTATATTTTCATTGAATTATCGTTATTTGGATAGTTTGGGAGCGTGCACATCCATTTTTAGTCGTCGTAGAGGCTTGGAAGCCGGTGATGAATCTTCGGAGCGAGGTGAGTCTCCTTTCTAACCTCGTAAGAGGGAAATTGTCCCTCTAGGTAACCTTGTTTGCTATGTGATCTTGTTTGGGGGATACGTATGACGAGAGTCCGTATGTAGTGGCTATTACTGCTTCGTCCGGGTAGTTAGGACACAGCATGTTCATTGTTTTTCCCTGTTATAGCATATATATGACTTGTATACTTGTGTGATTGGTACTGTTGTCTTTGAACGTCGTGATACTTGGCTTGACTTAAGAGTGATGATTGATTCATTATGGGATCGGGTCGTACGTCACGGCGGAGTGATGAGAGTGATATCATTATGGGATCGGGCCGTACGCCACGGCGGAGTGATGGGAGTGATTTCATTATGGGATCGAGTCGTACGCCACGGCGGAGTGATGAGAGTGATTTAATTATGAGATCGGGTCGTACGCCACGGCGGAGTGATGAGAGTGATTACACTATGGGATCGGGCCGTACGCCATGGCGGAGTGATGAGAGTGAATTCATTATGGGATCGGGCCGTACGCCACGGCGGAGTGATGAGAGTGATTTCATTATGGGATCGGGTCGTACGCCACGGCAGAGTGATGAGAGTGATTTCATTATGGGATCGGGCCGTACGCCATGGCAGCGTGATGAGAGTGATTTCATTATGGGATCAGGTCGTACGCCACGGCGGAGTGATGAGAGTGATTTAATTATGGGATCGGGTCGTACGCCACGGCGGAGTGATGAGAGTGATTTAACTTTGGGATCGGGCCGTACGCCACGGCGGATACAGGACTTGCTTGATTTCCACCGTTATTTGGATACCTCTTATTGATGCATTTCTATGTTTATTTGTCTTACGTGCCTACTGTTTTCCTTATATCCTGTCTATTATTATCACTGTTGGACCTTAGTGAGTATCGAGTCGACCTCTCGTCACTACTTCTTAGAGATTAGACGGGATACTCACTGGGTACATATATGTATATGTACTCATACTACACTTTCTGTGCATTTTGTTGCACAGGTACCTTTATAGTACACTGATTGGCTTGGAAGACTTATACGGACTGCATTCATCCAGAAGCGTTCCACAGTTGCCGGAGTGTCTCTTACGTGTACTTACATTTTCTATCTATTGCCTTTGTCCCATTTATTTCTCGGACAAGAGTTGTATAATTGTATAAATTCTTAGAAACTGCTCATGTACTTGTGTCACCGGGTTCTGGGGATGTGTTGAGTCTTGTTTATGGAATTAAATAGATTTCTTGTCGTGTTTAATTTACAAAAATGTATTTATTTGATTATGAAATGCAATAAAGGCAACGATTTCGAAATTGTTAAACAGGAAGGTATTTCAACTGATTAAGGGGTTGGCTTGCCTGACAGAGGTGTCCGGCGCCATCACAACCCATAGGTTTTGGGTCGTGACATCATGCTACTATTACTGAAAGAAAGGCTGAAGAGGCAAGGCTTAGGGAATCAACATCCCAATGGGTGCAAAGGACTTTTGCTGGAAATATAGTGACTACCAATACCTCTATTCAATCTCAGGACACAAGGCTGGAGGGTGAGTTAGCAAAGCAGAATAAAAATATGAGCCAAAGTGAAGCAGATGAAAGTGAGGAAGGGTTTCAATCAAGTGAGAGAGTCAATTGGACTGGAGGGAGATTATGGGTGAATCAAATTGAAGAAGCTTCAAATGAAGGAGAGGTTCCAGATGGTATGCAAGCAGAAAGAGACTCAGATGTTGATGTTGATGTTGAAGAGGAAGAGAAGAGTGTTAATGGTGATGATAATTCCAACAAAGATAAGCAAGAAGTAGAGGTGACTAGTGATGGAAAGCAGATTCAACTTGGAGGAAAATGGGCAGAACAGGGTGGAGATGCAGAAAACACTAGTGCTGGGAATGAAGAGGGAAATCCTAGCAAATTTACAGTCAATCCTAAAGACATCAATGTCAACATGGGTGATCCGGGTGGAACTGAGATAGATAATCAGGCTATGATCGAGGGCGGAGGTGATGTTAATATAGAGATAGGAGCTGGAAGTGAGCAACTACCCAAGGCACACAACAAAGATAAGGTGAGCAACATTGTTTCATTGACTACTAAGGGTGTGAAGAAGAAAAGAATTCATGGAGATCAGGAATTAGCTCACTTACAAAATAAGAAGATCAATGAAGTTGAGATGGATGGGAAAGAGGCAGAAGACCAATAGGAAAGGCTAGGCAATGACATGGATGAAGAGTTAATTGCTCAGAACTTCAGAAATATTGCAAGACAAGGTGACCTTTCTCCTAGATACATGGAGAAGGCCAAATCAGCTACCAAGGGAAGAAAGAAGGGTGTGAAAGATTTAGTAGTGAAGCAATTGCCCAGCATCCCATCTACAGGGGTACAAACGAGGAGGACTCTTTCTAAATCTAAGGATATCTAATGTATGCCTTAATTTGGAATATTAGGTCCGTTAATACTATGCAAGCTTTTGAGAGGCTTGTGATAATGAATAGGAAGCATCATTTTGAATTTATAGGTATAATAGAGCCCATGCAACAAGCAAGTAAAATGGAGAGGTATAGAAGGAGAATAGGATTTGCCCAGGCAGTCGCAAATGTGTCCAATAAAATATGGGCCTTCATTGACGAGGTATTTCATGTGGAGAGTGTGTATAACATGGTGCAACAGCTTACTCTAAGACTTTTTCACACAGAGACTCATGTGGAATTTTTCTTCACTCTGGTGTATGCAAAATGTGACTCAATAGAGAGGATTGAATTATGGGATTCTTTGTATAATTTGGCCAGGGATATGACTGTCCCATGGTTGGTTGGAGGGGACTTTAATGTGATATGGGATGAGGAGGAGAAGTTTGGAGGGCTCCCAGTGTCTATTAATGAAATCGATGACTTTAGGCATTGTATTAATACGTGCAAACTCACTGACTTGGGGTTCAAGGGCAACATATTTACGTGGTTGAATGGAAGGGCGGATGAGAAGTGTATATTCAAAAGGCTAGATCGGTGTATTGCTAACATGGAGTTTCAGCTGAAATTCCCTGGATTGGAGGTCACTCATCTTCCAAAAATTGGGTCAGACCATAGACCAATGCTCATCAAGTGTGACATTGAAGCTGAGCTAGTAAAGAAGACTTTTAAGTTTTTAAATTTCTGGGCAAAGCACGATACTTTTAAGCAGGTGGTTAGAGATAATTGGCATATTTATTTTCATGCTAATCCATTTGTGATGTTTAATTCTAAACTAAAGAAGGTGAAGAAGGCCCTACTACATGGCGCAAAGCCACATATGGGGACATTTTTCAAAGGATTGCTAGCCTAGAAGAAGTGTTGAAGGTACACGAGGATCAATTTGAGGCTTTTCCTACATCTGAAAACATGGAAAGACTACACAGAGTGCAGGCTGACATGCTGAGATATTTAGCTTTAGAAGAGGAATTTTGGAAGCAAAAAGCAGGGATGCAATGGTTTAAGGAGGGGGATAGAAATACGAAATTTTTCCATGCACATGTGAATGGGAGAAGGAAGATGCTCTAGCTTAAAAGAATCCAAAGCAGTGAGGGGACTTGGGTGGAACAGGATAAAGATATTGCTGAAGAGGCAGTAGCATTCTTCAAGGATCAATTTACTGAGTCTTCAATGCCATCTGACTTCAAGATCCTTGATTTTGTCCCTAACTTGATTGGAAATATATAGAATGAAGATCTACTGAGGCAGCCTACTAAAGATGAGGTTAAGAAAGCAGTTTATGGATTGAATGGGGAGAGTGCAGGAGGCCTTGATGGTTTTACAAGATGTTTTTACCACGCTTGTTGGGACATAATCGGTGATGACATATACGATATGGTTAGAGCATTCTTTAATGGTCATGAGATGCCAAAATGCATTACTCATACTAAACTTGTGTTATTACTTATGAAGAAGGAAGTAGTTACTTGCTCAGACCTGAGACCTATAAGCCTTAGCAATTTTTTCAAACAAGATCATATCGAGGTTATTCATGAAAGGCTTGTAGGTCTCCTTCCTAACATAATCTCTGTGGAGAAGACTGGATTTGTCAAGGGGAGGAATATAGTTGAGAATTTGTTGCTCACTCAGGAGATCATTACTGATATTCGATTGAGGACAAAGGCAGGACCCAATGTAGTGATTAAATTGGACATGGCAAAAGCATATGACAGGCTTTCATGGCTCTTTTTGACTAAGGTGTTGAGGAAGATGGGGTTCGATGAAAGATTCATAGGATTGGCATTTGGTATTGTGTCTAATAACTGGTACTTTGTGCTAATAAATGGCCAGCCCTATGGGTTTTTTAAATCAACTAGAGGGGTTAAGCAAGGGGACCCCTTATCTCCTACATTATTTATTTTGGCAGCGGAGGCCTTGTCAAGAGGGTTAAATGCTTTGTACTTTAATCCACATTTTCGTAGCTTTGGGTTGCCTAAGTGGAGTCCTAAAATAAACCATTTGGCCTATGCATATGACACTATAATAATCACTTCTTCAGATGAAATCTCGATAAGGCTAATTATGCAAGTTTTGAGTGCTTATGAGGCTGCTTCTGGGAAGATGGTTAATAAGGCCAAATTTGTCGTGTACATACATCATTAGTCGACTTGGAGGTTGTTAGAAATGTAGTAAGGGCCACTGGAATTGAGAGAAAGGATTTTCCCTTCATGTATTTAGGCTGTCCTATGTTCTATGCTAGGAGGAAATTGGAATATTATCATGAGTTGATTACTAAGGTGATGAACAAACTACAAGGATGGAAAGGTAAGATGTTATAATTTGGTGGTAGGGCTATATTGATTTCTCATGTACTTCAAAGCATGCCCATTCATTTGTTGTCAGCAGTGAACCCTCCTCACAATGTCATCAATAAGTTGCACAATTATTTTGCGCAATTTGTTTGGAGTAGTACAATTGGAGGGACAAGTAGACACTGGGCATCATGGGATACATTATGTAAGCCGTGTGAAGAAGGGGGTATTGGTTTTAGGTCATTACATGATGTATCAAAGGCTCTCTTTTGCAAATTATGGTGGAGCTTTAGGACGAAGCCAAGCTTGTGGAGTTCATTTGTGAGCCAAAAATACTGTAAGAAACTTAATGCTTTGATCGTGCCATGGAGGAGGGGGTCTCACATATGGAGAACGATGCTAGAATGTAGGGATTCCATTGAACATCAAATAACATGGCATCCTAAGATGGGATCGTCTCTTTTTTTGTTCGACAACTGGACGGGACTAGGAGCTCTGTATTTCCTTGTGCCTCCAGAGTTTGGTATTGATGAAACTATACACAATATTTGTGATGTGGTGGAGGATGGGATGTGGAATGTGGAGAGGATAATGGAGGTGTTGCCTTTGGATTATGCTACATACATACTGGAATCAGTAAATCCTCCAGCGATGACAGATATCCTAGATGTGCCATACTGGATGCTAGAGGCTAAAGGAAAATTTAGTGTGAGGTCTGCTTGGGAATATGTTAGGAGAAGGAGTCACCCTAGACTTGCTTATAAAATGATTTGGGTAAAGGGACTTCCATTAAAAGATGAGGCAGCCTACTAAAGACGAGGTTAAGAAAGCATTATATGGATTGAATGGGGAGAGTGCAGGAGGCCTTGATGGTTTTACAAGATGCTTTTACCACGCTTGTTGGGACATAATCGGTGATGACATATACGATATGGTTAGAGCATTCTTTAATGGTCATGAGATGCCAAAATGCATTACTCATACTAACCTTGTGTTATTACTTAAGAAGAAGGAAGTAGTTACTTGCTCAGACCTGAGACCTATAAGCCTTAGCAATTTTTTCAAACAAGATCATATCGAGGTTATTCATGAAAGGCTTGTAGGTCTCCTTCCTAACATAATCTCTGTGGAGAAGACTGGATTTGTCAAGGGGAGGAATATAGTTGAGAATTTGTTGCTCACTCAGGAGATCATTACTGATATTCGATTGAGGACAAAGGCAGGACCCAATGTAGTGATTAAATTGGACATGGCAAAAGCATATGACAGGCTTTCATGGCTCTTTTTGACTAAGGTGTTGAGGAAGATGGGGTTCGATGAAAGATTCATAGGATTGGCATTTGGTATTGTGTCTAATAACTGGTACTTTGTGCTAATAAATGGCCAGCCCTATGGGTTTTTTAAATCAACTAGAGGGGTTAAGCAAGGGGACCCCTTATCTCCTACATTATTTATTTTGGCAGCGGAGGCCTTGTCAAGAGGGTTAAATGCTTTACACTTTAATCCACATTTTTGTAGCTTTGGGTTGCCTAAGTGGAGTCCTAAAATAAACCATTTGGCCTATGCATATGACACTATAATAATCACTTCTTTAGATGAAATCTCGATAAGGCTAATTATGCAAGTTTTGAGTGCTTATGAGGCTGCTTCTGGGCAGATGGTTAATAAGGCCAAATCTGTCGTGTACATACATCATTAGTCGACTTGGAGGTTGTTAGAAATGTAGTAAGGGCCACTGGAATTGAGAGAAAGGATTTTCCCTTCATGTATTTAGGCTGTCCTATGTTCTATGCTAGGAGGAAATTGGAATATTATCGTGAGTTGATTACTAAGGTGATGAACAAACTACAAGGATGGAAAGGTAAGATATTATCAATTGGTGGTAGGGCTATATTGATTTCTCATGTACTTCAAAGAATGCCCATTTATTTGTTGTCAGCAGTGAACCTTCCTCACAATGTAATCAATAAGTTGCACAATTTTTTTGCGCAATTTGTTTGGAGTAGTACAATTGGAGGAACAAGTAGACACTGGGCATCATGGGATACATTATGTAAGCCGTGTGAAGAAGGGGGTATTGGTTTTAGGTCATTACATGATGTATCAAAGGCTCTCTTTTGCAAATTATGGTAGAGCTTTAGGACGAAGCCAAGCTTGTGGAGTTCATTTGTGAGCCAAAAATACTGTAAGAAACTTAATGCTTTGATCGTTCCATGGAGGAGGGGGTCTCACATATGGAGAATGATGCTAGAATGTAGGGATTCCATTGAACATCAAATAACATGGCATCCTAAGATGGGATCGTCTCTTTTTTGGTTCGACAATTGGACGGGACTAGGAGCTCTGTATTTCCTTGTGCCTCCAGAGTTTGGTATTGATGAAACTATACACAATGTTTGTGATGTGGTGGAGGATGGGATGTGGAATGTGGAGAGGATAATGGAGGTGTTGCCTTTGGATTATGCTACACACATACTGGAATCAGTAAAGCCTCCAGCGATGACAGATATCCTAGATGTGCCATACTGGATGCTAGAGGCTAAAGGAAAATTTAGTGTGAGGTCTGCTTGGGAATATGTTAGGAGAAGGAGTCACCCTAGACTTGCTTATAAATGATTTGGGTAAAGGGACTTCCATTAAAGATTGTTTTTTTCATGTGGAAAGTGTGGAGAGCCAAGCTGCCATTAGATGACTTTATGAGAAGGTTAGGGTACTTTATGCCCTCTAGATGTTGGTGTTGTAGAGAGCCCAAACAGGAGTCATTGATCCACTTGTTCTTCACTTCACATGCTGCCCAAGTGGTGTGGAAATATTTTCTGTCGAGGGCTAGAATAAGAATGGAGGAACTAACATTACACCAAGCTATCACAAGGTGTTGGACAGCCCAAGTAGTACCACGACTCAAGCCAATTTTGCAAGCTCTTCCATCATGCATTGTGTGGGAGCTGTGGAAGAGAAGAAACAGTCATAGGTACGGGGAAACAGTGACTATTAGCAGGATTATCTACCAGGTTTCATCTGCTCTTCACGGCCTTGTTAGAGTTAGAAAACCTGACTTGGCAAATGTACCTCATAAGTGGCATGAATTGTTGGACATGATGGAGAAATATACACCTAGGTTGAAGATTGATAAGGTACTTTGGGAGATGCCTAGGGAGGGTTGGGTGAAAGCCAACACTGATGGTGCTTCAAGAGGGAATCCGGGCAGGAGCTCAATTGGTGTTTGTACTAGAGATGAATATGGAGATGTGGTGTATGCATTAGGAAGGGAGATTCCGGAGACAACCAATTCTGTAGCTGAAACAGTAGCTATATTAGAGGCATTGAAGGTATGTGCAGCCCACAACTTTGCTAAGGTATGGCTTCAAACTCACTCATTGCTATTACATAAGGTAATTGAGAAGGAATGGAAACCACCATGGAATATAGTGGATCAGATAGAAGATATTTGGCAGCTAATGGAAAGGGAGGACTACAAGATGACTCATGTATTCAGAGAAGGCAACAAGATGGCAGATCACCTTGCTAATTATGCTCTGGATGTTGGGGAGATTGAGTGCCATGTATTTTGGGAACTGGATGTCCAAGGAAGGAGAATTATTAACGAGGACAAGTTACAATGTCCACACTTGAGGGTGAAAGTAGAAAGAAATTGAGTAGTGAGGAGGCAAGGAGAGTAGAAGGAGCAGGAGACAGGGCAAATCAATCGATCAACACACTCAAAGCCTATGAGTGGAGAGTATGTGGATCACTTTTTTATCTAACTCTGTGTTTGTTTTTGCAGGTGGGATCAATAACTCTACGTCCTATGCTGAAATTGGTACTTATATGGTGGTATTAGTGCTAGGCACTCATCCCATATGGTTACTAATTAAGCTAGGCATAGAATCAAGAGGTCATCATGTTACTAGCCAGTCAACGAGGAAGTCAAGCGAAACATTGTCTAGAATGTCTAAACGAAGTGGACAGCAGGAGATAAAAGGAGCTGGGATACACTAGGATACAGGGGGTCAGGCAAGTCTCATATCATTAGGGGACATAAGAAAGTGGGAAGCAGAATTAAAGGAGAAATGGACACAAAGAAATGTACAATCAAATAATAGTAAGTTGTCCAGAAGTTATTAATAGAATTGGACAACAGTTTGAAGTAAGGAGCTTTGATCCAGTCGTAGGAAGGGACATGAACATCAAAGAAAGAGAGATTCTGTTGTCTAGAATGTCTAATTGAATTAGGCAACTTGAAAAAAATTGCAACACAGCAGTTAGGTGTTTCAGCTCATATGGGAACACATACAGCAGCAAAAGGGACCATGATAAGAAAATACTTCATCATGCTCAACTTTTTACGAAGGAGAACATGATTAAGGAGTTTTTGACTAACGAGGTTTTCATTTTGCAGGGAACGATACTGTATCTATGCCCTATTACTGGATGTATTTTGTAAGGGTGGTATTAGCGCATTCTCATCCCCTTCAAAGTGTACTGGTAGTAGGCACAAGCATAGAAGCTGGGATCAGACAGCCTAGGCAGGGCAAGTTATATGGCAAAGCTACTACAATTATGTCCTACTACTGGGTGCAACCTAAGAGGGTGGTCTATGATAAACCCATTCAAAGAGCTCTGGTAGTAGACACAAGCATAGAAGACATGATAATGGAGGTCCTCATCTGGTTACTCTTACACAAGTCTGTAGAGATAGCCAGGGAAACATACATGTTGAGGATGCAGCCAACCAAGAAGAATAGGTGTAGATTGGTACAACATACGAGAGGCAGTGCAGGGACAATTGTAGACCAAAGTAAAATGCAGTCCACAAAGCACACGCCTCACAATAATTAGAACAGAAGCAAATCAGAAGCAGCAAATGCAGCAAGCAATCGACTAGACAGAACTGGGAATCACAGATGAAAGAGAGCAAACTACTCAGAAATGCAAATGGGAGAAAAGAGAAGAAAATGGGTACACATGCAATCAGTGTGGACTTTATATCCAATACAATTCGATGGATAGGATATGCAATTGATACAAATGGAGCAATGGTGAAATTGGAGCATTGGTAATCAGAATTGCAAACCTGCGATGGATGGACATAAGGACACATGGCTATGTAGCGCAAATTGTAGTTTTTGTGATGTACCTAGGCTAGTTTTAGTTGGTAATTTTAGTTACATCAGATGTGATATCATGGTTGGGTGTGACAAGCCCAAATATGATAATAGGTGTGATGTAATTACATTATTTAGAGTCCTATACTTGGTAGGACAACATGACAATTATGTTGTTATTTTTTCATTCATTATAAATAAAAACTAGCCCTAGGCCCTGCCTAGTGGATTGCTAAAAAAAATATATTAGCAGGAACTGAAACATATTGTGTTGAGGTACTATAAACTTAAATTAGGGACATACCAGTCAAGGGTATAGAACGACAAAATGCAAGGAGATGGTGCAGCAAACAGCAGTATGCAAAACAAGAGAGAGAGCAGCAAGATAGTAGTGTACAAAAGCAAGGGAGAAACAAGGATTACTCAGTCTTGACTGAGTAGTCAGGAGAGGATGTATATGAAAACAAGACTCAGAACAATGTCAATGTTCTGAGTTTCGAGTATGCGTTGGTGATATGCAGTGTACTAATGTATCAGTGTTCTCAATGTATCCGTGTGTGTTATGCAAAGAGAGAAGACAGAGTATATATAGTGTTGAAAACGAGTGAGGAAAATAGAGAAAGAATGCATAATTATGGAAATAATAACCAATTAGTATCAATTAAGACACTGGACTCCCTTAATTAGGGAGCCAAGTTCAAACGGTGCAATCATGGCTAAATAAGGACAAGGGATTGATTATAAGACTGATTTTATTATATTAGGGCAATGAAATCATGTAGCATATAATAAGAGCTAAATACATAGTACATAATTAAGGGAAGTCAAACTAATAGTATATTCATAAAGCAAAGTATGGTATTGATTCTGAAAATCAGTTGAGGAAATATCGAATGCAATCACAATTACAGGAAACCCAGTATAATCAAGGAAAGTATCACATAAGTAAGGGAATATTTTGAAATTCAGTACAGAATATACAAAATCACATGTTCGAGGAAAATATCACGGCTAAGCAAAGAGATACATAGAGTCAATAGTGATCATCAGGCAAACAGTCATTAACCAGTATCAAATTGATAATTAATAGCACAAAAATAGGGAACCCCCAGCAATGAATCACATAACAATAAGACTGAGTCCCTAGCGACAAGAATCAGAGAATATATGAATGGTTTCACATGAAAACAAGCACACATAATCGAACGGGCTAAAAGAAATAGGGCTTTTAGAATAATAGCTTAGAGAGCCAAAAAACATAAAAGAATCATTCCACATACAGTATAAGTCACTAAAATCATAAGTAAGAAAACATTTTTGAAAGGGGTTAAGAAACCCTAATTTTGAAATAGCAAGAATCGTTTAAAGATGGGGTTTTTAGGGAAAAGAAATGTAGAAAAGCTTCGTAATAGTGTAGATCTAAAAATAAGTTGATGAATCGTAGCATTAGGGTTTCGTGGAACCCAGCGAAAAATAAAAACCTCAGAGGTGGAACCGGCTTAAGCCGGAGTAGGTCGTAGATCGTTACTCAAACGGCCAGGGAGGCCAAAAAGGTGGCATGGGACCATGGGAGATGAGTTGGACCGCTCCAGGTTCGCCTGAGAGCCCCAGAGTATCGCTAGACCGGTACAAGGGGTGTGGATGACCATGAGATAATGAAGATCCAAGGTTTCAGTTGAGAAACCAACCGAAGAGGGTGGATGGAACTCATCGGAGAAGGAAAAGTCAGTGAGACTTCTAGAGAGAACTAGAGCATCACAGAGAGAAATAGAGAGATAGAAAGTCATGAAGAATGAGGGTCTGGGGGGGTAGGTCATAGGATTAATTATGGTAACTAATAATCTGGGTCGTTGATTCAAATTGATCAACGGCTCAGATTGATCAAGGGGTTGGGCAGGGTAGGAATTGGGTTTGGGCTGGGTGAATTGGGTTAATAAATCAAGTGGGGCTGGGGTTAAAAATTGGCTAAGTTTTAAATAGGAAATAAGCCAAATGTTAAATACCTAATTTAAATAGAATAATTAATTAATTAAAATAGCTAATAACTGCTTAAAATAAAATTAAGACCAAATAAATGAAATTGAGATGATTAACTAGCGTACAAAATATAAAAATGATCAATTACAGATTTTATAAACGATATAAACGTACATTTGTGCCATTATTGCAAAATTAATATAATTAACCAAATGATGCCAATCATTGGCTAATTTAGGGAATAATTAAATCCTAAATGAATTGAATAGGATTATGAATAATATATTGAGTAAGAAAATGTTTGGAAATTATTTATAGCACCGTTTATGCATAATTATAGAATAAAAAACATTAAATAAACTGGAAAATAATTTGATAAAAATACGAAAAATTATGGGAAAATATCAATTACTTTAAGGGGTGATTTTGAAGGTACATATGTAAATTTGGAAATAATTTGAGTAAAAATTGGGTATCAACAGCTGCCCATCTTTACCTGGAACGGATGAAAGCGTTGTCGGGTAAAGATATGATGGCCAATTTTTGACCGAAGGGAAATAGCATGCAAGATTTAGGCCGCACCCTGGCTTCTGAGTTGCCTACATATCCCTGGTTTTACAGGAATTAGGCCGTATGTAGTTCAGGAATTACCGGTGAATTATACTGGTGACGCTTGATAAGAACGGACGCAAGGTGTGAGGTAAGGTAAAAATAGGAAGGTTTATGGGGTCGTTTTAGAGAACTGGAGTGGTCCGCTCCTGCCTAGCTGGCTGTCCTGGCCGGATTACCTGCAAACAAATGACAAGCGCATATTGTGCGTAATTTAAACATGATGCAGATTCCCGTTCGACTATGAATGTTGTCTTCGGACGGTTGAGGATGACGTCCTTAGACCATGATGTCCTGGGCCATGAATCGCTTGATACGGGATTCGCAAGCTATGAAATGATGTTCTCAGGCCATGAGGATGGTGCCTCCGAAGCATAATGCCTTTGAATAATGATATGCAAATTGAATAAAGAGATCATCGGGCCATGGAATGATGTTCTCGGGCCATGAAGATGGTGCCTTTGAACGATGACACCCTTGGACAAGTTGGCGATATTTCAGCCCATGAAGAATGCAGTTGTATGATGCTAACAAGACAGAGTTTAGTCTTGCGAATTGAAAAGGGCAGAGCTTAGCCCTAAAGGTAGCAAAAATAAGTAACGGCATGAAAAGTGGTTGCTTTGAAAAGTAAATAAGAGGTAGCAGGGAACCTTGGAAGGCAGAACAGTAGCTTTATGCAATGCAGGGGATAAAATGCAAAGAGAGGTAGCGTGGAACCTCGGAAGGCAGAATAGTAGCCTTATGAAATGCAGGGGATAAAATGCAAAGAGGGAGGTAGCGTGGAACCTCGGAAGGCATAATGGTAGCCTTATGCAATGCAGGAAATGAAAATCCAAAGGGAGGTAGCATGGAACCTCGGAAGGCAGAATAGTAGCCTTATGCAATGCAGGAAATAAAAATGCAGAGGGAGGTAGCGTGGAACCTCGGAAGGCAGATTAGTAGCCTTATGCAATGCAGGAAATGAAATGCAGAGAGGGAGGTAGCGTGGAACCTCGGAAGGCAGAATAGTAGCCTTATGCAATGCAGGAAATAAAAATGCAGAGGGAGGTAGCGTAGAACCTCGGAAGGCAGAATGGTAGCCTTATGCAGGGAATAACATGACAGTAAAAGTTCTTAGCTGGTGATGAACTGCGGTGATGAAGTGTTGTTTTGCGATGATAATAAGCGTCAGCATGTGACGAGTTTGAGAGCGTGTCTTTGAGAGATATACGTCATGCGGGGGATAATAATATGTTTAGGGCTTTCGCCGTCTACGTACCTGCATCCAAAGAAATATCGTGAGTTCTGTAAAGGGGGGAAAGGTCAGTTCGCATTCCCGCTGGCTTTACATGGCTCGCTCGCTTGATCATGATATATCATTGGGGTAGCGTTTGCTAAACAAGCTGTTCCAAAAATAGGTATGCATGATCTTGAAAAGATATAATATAATCATATAATTTAAAATATTTTTAGGTAAACCGATGATTGTGACGCGGTTCGAGACATAGCAACTTTTCCTGCCACGGAATTTTGAGGGTCCTCTTAAAAATTCTGCCCCGGTTTGATGGATGAATACTTTTGGCGGTTGCTTGTGGGGCGATTGGCTGAACTTGCTTCACAAATTTGAGGGTCCTCCTCAAAATTTTGCCCCAGTTTCCATTTATGGGGAAAATGAGATTTTTATTAAATTGTGACCGAACCCATAGGGCTGCCTATATATCCCCTCTTAAACGGCAATAAGGACGGGCGTAGTTCAATTTACAACATTGAGGAAAGCGTAAAGGGTTACACATAGTAGCACTTGACTGCATCTTAGTTGATTGGTTTAGGCCAAATTTCTCCATCCATTTCTGCGAGTATAAGTGCTCCTCTTGTCAGCACTCTATGCACCACGTACGGACCCTACCAGTTGGGAGAAAATTTCCCTTTGGCTTCATCCTAATGTGGAAAGATTTTCTTAAACACCAGCTGCCCTGGTGTGAATCGTCTCGGCTTGACTTTCTTGTTGAAGGATCGGGTCATCATGTTCTGATATAAATGGCCATGACACACTGCGTTCAACCACTTTCCGTCTATGAGGGCTATTTGTTCATAACGGCTCCTCACCCATTCTGCGTCGCTGAGCTCAGCTTCTTGTATGATTCTCAGAGATGGAATATCAACCTCGGCAGGAATAACAACCTCTGTACCGTCAACCAACATATAAGGAGTTTCCCCAGTTGACGTGCGGACTGTGGTGCGATACCCCAACAAAGCAAATGATAATTTCTCATGCCATTGCTTATGCTTCTTTATCATTTTCCTCAGTATTTTCTTGATGTTTTTATTGGCAGCCTCAACGGCTCCATTCATCTGAGGTCTGTATGTTGTGGAGTCTTGTGTTTGATTTTGAATGTTTCACACATGGATTTCATCAAGTCACTGTTGAGATTAGATCCATTATCGGTTATGACTGATTCTGGAACTCCGAACCGACAAACAATGCGGTCGCGGATGAAATCGGCCACGACTTTCTTAGTAACTGCTTTGTAGGATGTTGATTCGACCCATTTGGTGAAGTAATCAATGGCAAGAAGAATGAACTTGTGTCTGTTAGAGGCGGCAGGCTCGATTGGTCAATTAATGTCCATGCCTCAGGCGGCGAATGGCCATGGTGAACTTGTTGCATTAAGCTCACTCGGAGGTACCTTTATCATATCCCCATGTATCTGACATCGGTGGCACTTTCGGACATACCGAATGTAGTATGTTTCCATGGTCATCCAGAAATAACCGGCTCGGAGTATCTTCTTTGCCAAAACAAAACCGTTCATATGTGGGCCGCATGTCCCTGCGTGAATTTCCTCCAATAATTTTGATGCTTCCTTTGCGTCAACACACCTTAATAGCCCCAAATCGGGAGTCCTCTTATGCGGGATTCCTCCGCTGTGAAAGAAATTGTTGGACAATCTCCGAAGTGTGCGTTTTTTAGCGGTATTTGCAAGCTCTGGGTATTTTCCTTTTGCCAAGTACTCCTTGACATCATGAAACCAAGGATTTCCGTCTGCTTCTTCTTCAACATGGGCACAGTAAGCAGGCTGATTGTGGATTTTCACTGGAATAGGATCAATGAAATTCTTATCTGGATGCTGGATCATAGATGATAGAGTAGCCAAATCATCAGCGAACTCATTCTGGATTCTAGGGACATGCCAAAATTCTACCTTTGTGAATCTCTTTCTCATCTCCTGTACATGATGTAGATATGGCAATATCTTGGAATTCTTGGTCGCCCATTCTCCTTGTACCTGGTGTACCAGTAAGTCTGAGTCACCAATAACTAACAACACCCAGACGTTCATGTCGATGGCCATGTTGAGCCCTAAGATGCAGGCCTCATATTTGGCCATATTGTTGGTGCAGGGGAACCTGAGTTTGGCGGATACTGGATAATGCTGACCAGTTTCTGATATCAGGACTGCTCCAATACCAACCCCTTTGAAGCTTGCTGCTCCATCAAAGAATATCCTCTAACTGTTGTAGGATTCTGCAATGTCTTCTCCTACGAATGATACCTCTTCATCGGAAAAATACGTTTTTAGGGTTCGTATTCTCCTTCCACGGGATTCTCAGCAAGATGGTCTGCTAGTGCCTGTCCTTTGACAGCCTTTTGAGTTATGTAAATAATGTCGAACTCGCTCAGCAGGATTTTCCACTTGTCTAGCTTGCCAGTGGGCATGGGCTTCTGAAAGATGTACTTTAGTGGATCCATCCTGGATATGAGGTATGTGGTGTAGGCACAGAAGTAATGCCTTAGCTTTTGGGCGACCCAAGTCAAAGCACAGCAAGTGCGTTCCAATAAAGAATATCGGGCCTCATACGGAGTGAACTTCTTGCTGAGGTAGTAGATTGTTTGCTCCTTTCTTCCCGTTTCATCGTGTTGCCCGAGAACGCAACCAAAAGCTTCATCCAGTACCGCAAGGTAGAGTAATAGAGGTCTACCTGGCTCAGGCGGTACCAAAACTGGCGGTGTTGACAAATACTCCTTGATCATGTCAAAAGCCTTTTGACAATCCTCGGTCCACTTGGTTGCGACATCCTTCTTTAGCATCTTGAAGATCGATTCACAAATGGCTGTAGATTGTGCTATGAATCGGCTGATGTAATTAAGTCTCCCCACGAAACTCATAACATCCTTCTTGTTCTTTGGTGGTGGTAATTCTTGAATGGCTTTGACTTTGGATGGATCATAGTTTATACCCCGGCGGCTTACAATGAACCCCAATAACTTCCCAGCAGGAACCCCGAATGCACACTTCGCAGGGTTCAGTTTCAGATTGTATTTTCTTAACCTGTTGAAGAACTTCCTCAAATCTTCTATGTGATCAGCAGCTTCCTTTGACTTGATAATAACGTCGTCCACATACACCTCAATCTCTTTGTGAATCATGTCATGTAATACAGTAGGCATAGCCCTCATGTAGGTGGCCCCTGCATTCTTCAGGCTGAATGTCATCATCTTGTAACAGTATACTCCCCATGGCGTAATGAACGCCGTTTTCTCAGGATCCTCTTCGTCCATCAAAATTTGATGATAACCAGCAAAGCAATCTAGGAATGACTGTAACTCATGTTTGGCGCAGTTGTCAATCAGAATATGTATATTTGGCAAGGGGAAGTCGTCTTTCGGACTGGCCCGGTGTAGATCCCGGTAGTCGACACAGATTTTGACCTTCCTGTCTTTCTTCGGCACAGGTACAATGTTAGCTAACCATGTCGGGTACTCAACTACCCGGAGAACTTTGGCATTGATCTACTTGGTAACTTCTTCTTTGATTTTCAAACTCATGTCGGGTTTGAATTTTCTGAGCTTTTGCTTTACTGGTGGACACATTAGATTGGTTGGCAGTTTGTGAGCCACAAATCTGACGGAGTCAAATGAATACGGATCTGTGTTTCCTTGACGTTTTCTGAATCCCCCAGATTGATAATTTCAGTCTCGTCCAGGTTGGACTTAGGTCTGTTCTCAAAGTTCTCAATTTCCTTGACAATCTCGTCAGGTATATCATCTTCCTATAAATCAATGTCTGTTTGCTGCGTTGTCTCATTGCACGTCACAGTCATCAGTTCATCAAGATAAGTAATAGTAATGATGTATTTGATAAAGTAATGGGAGAAAACAGTAGCAAATAAATATGAGATTCATAAGGAGATTGGAAATGCTTTGATAAAACGAATAATTGTTTTGAACATTGAAGATCTTATTGCAGGAATTGAAAATTCAGAAAAGGAAAGAAATTTATTTAATAAACAGTAAATAGTGCTTGTTCATTAGCCTTGCTACCCCGGGACACGGCGGGCTTTGGTCGTACGAAAGGACCAGTTCTTGAGACGAGCTCCTCTGCTCACTGCCTGTATGGAAGGACCTTCCTCCCCCTCCTCCTCGAGAACAACAAAGCAATCCAGGTCCCCGTCGTCTAGAAACAAATCCCTCATTGCCACCAGTGCTTCTTCTTCGTCGGACCCATAGATGATATCAGCCTGCTGGAAAGTCTGCTCCAAATGAGGTGTTGGCTTCTCCAAAGAGTAATAGTGACCGTGCCATAGGGGTGACCAATTTTTGAATTCTTCCCATGTATACTCATACCCCAGACCAAAAGTAGTGCCATGTTTCTTGAGCTTGATGGGTTTCGTGATCCCTTGGAGGTTCTTACCGAGCCTTTTTCCTGGCTCGTATCCTCCCCAATTCAAGATGCTCTCGATCTTGCTATCCCACCATTTGTCCTTGTCGACAGCATTGACCCGCTCGATATGGTGATAAGTTCCTCCACCTAGTTTTCTCTTTCCATCAATTTCAGGGATAGTCTGGCGATTGTAAATAGGGTTGCTACCATCGCCGTGGATGATCACCTCTTGGTGGTTCCACTCGAATTTTACTGCCTGATGTAGTGTTGACGCTACGGCCCCAGCAGCATGGATCCGGGGTTGTCCTAACAGCAGATTGTAAGATGCCGGCACATCTATCACCTGAAAGTCCACCTCGAACCAAGTCGGTCCCATTTGCAGACATAGGATAATCTCCCCAATGGTAGACCTTTGAGAACCGTCGAATACATTCACGTTGATCGCTCCGTCCTTTATCTCATGTAGTCCCTTACCCAACTTCTTGAGTGTTATCAGCGGACATATGTTAAGACTGGACCCTCCATCGACAAGAATCCTGGTTATGAAATAATCTTCACATTGCACGGTGATGTGCAGAGCCTTGTTATGTCCCAATCCCTCAGGTGGCAACTCGTCTTCGTGAAAAGTGATTTTGTGGCTTTCCAGTACTTGGCCTACCATGTTGGCCATTTCCCCGCTAGTGATGTTGTTCGGTACATAGGCTTCACTCAACACTTTCAGCAAAGCATTTTTGTGCGTCTTAGAGTTCTGCAGCAGAGAGAGAATGGATATCTGTGCTGGTGTCTTGTTCAGTTGGTCGATGATCGAATATTCTTTAGCCTTTATTTTTCTCCAAAGATTATTTGAACCTGTCTTAGTGAAGGAAGGCCGGTTGGGAGCCTGCTTCCTTGACTCGGCCAGATGCTCAGGGGTATAAACTCTACCAGTTCTTGTCATACCCTGTGCTGCAATGGCTTCGTCAGACCTGCTTTTACTTTTCCTTCTCGCCTCAGCAGTATAATCCCAAGGGATAGCATTTGAAAAGAAAGGCGGTGTGGTTGACATCGCCGTTGGGATTGGCGCGGCTATCCTTACTTCAAATGGCACACGGGTTTTGGGCGGTAAGACTGCAACCTCGAAGGGTGAGAGTGCGTTTGCAGAAGACATGAAATCAACCTCAATTGGCACTGGGGCCTTCGCCTTTGCAGGCGGTGCTGCTTCGAACTCAAGTGGGATAGACATATTCACCTCAGCATTCTCAGTTGGTTAGATCTGGACTACGATCGGGTTGAGAGTAACTGCAGGTTTCTTTGGGTCATCGCCTTCTGCAATCAACCCGATTGACCCCTCGGGATCCCAATCATCTTCTATCTCAATCATATGGATAGCTACACCCTTATGGTCTGGTAAAGGGCTATTACGGACGTTCAGAGAGGATTCCTTGGCCACAATAATCTTGTTATCAATAAGGGTTTGTATCTTATCCTTCAAAGAGAGGCATTCATCGATGGTGTGTCCTTTCATGCCAGAATGGTATGCATAGGATTTGTTCGGGTTAAACCACTGAGAAGGGTTCTCATGGGTGACAGCAGGGATAGGTATGACATAACCAGCAGCTTTGAGTTTTTCAATTAACTGGTCTATGGGCTCGGCTATGGAGGGCGACGATCAAAGTTAGGGCGAGGCCTAGGGAAATTTTGACGGGTAGGGGGCGACTGGTAATGAGATGGCTGGGAATTATAGATGTTGTAGACGGGAGCGGGTTGGGAATATTTGGGTGAATTGGGTTGATATGTAGGTGGTGGAGTTTGGTATGAGGGTGAGGGTGCTTGGTAATTTGGAGCGGGTGTGAATGGAGGTGCGGGATAGACCTGGTATTTAGGTAGGGATTTGGCTTGTTGTGCAACCATCACGGCTCCCATATCCTTCTTTTTGGACACACCACCGGACTGCAAAGGTTTATTAGTGGCCTGCAAAGCTTCAAAGTTAGTAACCATGCCATTCTTGATACCTTCTTCAATCCGCTCTCCCAATTTGATAATGTCGGAGAACTTTTTACCCTCAACCATCATCAGTCGTTCATAGTATTGCGGGTCATGAGCCCGAACAAAGCATTTGTTCATCTGTTCTTCCTCTAAGGCTTTGGCAACTTCCGGCCTCCAACGAGTAGCATACTCGCGAAAGGTTGCTATGGGTTTCTTCCTCAAGTTCTGGATATAGAACACATCGGGTGCGTTCTCTGTGTTGAATCTAAACCTGTCCATGAAGTCTATTGCCATACCTACCTAGTTGGACCACTTCTTGGGGTCTTGGCTGATATACCAAGATAGTGCATCTCCCTTCAAACTCCTCATAAATAGCTTCATGCGGATCCTTTCGTCTTTTCCTACGCCAACCAATTTGTCACAGTAGGTCCTCAGGTGGACCCTTGGATCACCAGTACCGTCGAACATCTCAAACTTTGGAGGTTTGTACCCCTCGAGCAGTTCGACATCAGGCTGTATGCAGAGGTCTTCATAGTTCAGACCTTCGATCCCCTTGAGTCCTTCAACACCCTGGAGTCGGCTAGTCAGCTTCCTAAGTTCCTCAGCCATATTATTGATAAGAAGGTCTTTCTCATCGGACTCAGATGTATGTGTGACAGGTGGGGTGGAGTGAGTTACAGTCTCCACGTAGATGGGATTGTTATAGGCAAAGAGATGATCTTTTGTGTGAGTCTGAGGTCCCGGGGGTGGAGGCGGAGTGTTGTGGCAAGTGTTGAACTGTGCTGGGAGAGTTTGGTTCTTTGGGGGAGTGGCGTGACAATGAAGTGCAGGGTGGTTTGGCTATTTTGGGATATTTGGTAGAGGTGTAGGGATAACGTCAGGGACGTTGAGGGAAAATGACAGATTGGCCAAATTCTAGACCTGATCAAGTTCTTCTTGAAATTTCAGTAGCTTTTGTTCCAATAGGGACATGTTCTCATGCAAAACCTGAATACCCCGACCGTTAGTGGCCTCTACCCGTTCAACCCTATTCTCTTGTCTGGCGCCACTGGAATCTTCAATCTTACTTTTACCTTTGTCTTTGCCCCTGGGAGGAGTAGGAGGAGGGCCCTTAGATCTTGTGCGATAGACTGATGATGCCAGAATGCACGAACTAACCTTTGGGGATGGGAATAATAAATAAAGGAAAAACAAAAAGGTAATGAAGTCAGTGGGGATTATAAAGAATATTGCGGTAATTTAAACACGTAATGCAAAAATGTAAAACACATCCTAAGTTGGGGAACCTCTTTGTGCCCGAGGTAGGCCTAGCGACAAATTAATTTGGAGAACTTGAAATGCTAAATGCCTCATTTTATTGATGATAAAAATGAATCTAAATATGCGAAAAATAAAAGTCACTATTGGCCGATGGCCTTATTACATCAAAAGAGACAAAATAAAGAACACCTCTATCGACTTTGTCCCAGAAGGACCTTCCCCATATTCGGCCTTCCTTCTCTCTTCGATCAGCTTTCCCAACTCGCGAAGTCCCAGCAGTAAGTAGGTCCTAGCTAGATATCCTCCTTCGGCTCCTTCAGCCTTTTTGCAGTCCTCGATCCTCTTGATGAACTTTTCTTCCAGCTCGACTATACCTCGCTCCAAGTACCCTAGCCTTTTGTTGGAGCTGATAGCCATATCCTTCCATTCTTCAATCAGCTTTTTTCTGGACTCGTGTATCTGGTGATGATTATTCTCACATTCCCGGAGCCTCTTGCCTAGATTGTTGAATTTAACTTGCGCTTCGGCCTTCTCATCTATGACCCGGTGACCCTGAGCGAATCCTGGCTCGAATCGACCCTCCATATATTCTTCTAACCAGCTTAGATAGAAAGGGGTACAACCGGCATGATACCTGTCTAGCTCGATGGTGTATTTCTCAAGTACAATCTTGCAGTGCCACAAATGCTGGGCTTGGAACTTGTGAGGGCTGTCGTCATCCTGGAAGTCTACTCGAAGATGTCTCATCTTCTCAACCCTAGGTATAACCTGCCTCCTCCCTTCTTGCCTCATAACTCGGAGAGGGACGTAAGGGTACGTTCCCCTCAGACCAATCAATATCAGAAATGAAGCGTCTCGGGATCGGATGATAAACTGGTCCGTTGGGAACCATTCAAACATCCATTAAATCTGGTCCTCGGTCAAATTCCCATGTAACTCAACCCATCCCTCGGCATTTTCCTGCTGAGCGAACATGTCTAGAATATATTTCATTCGCGTTGGGTGGTGGAAAGCGATATGGTCATCCCAAATTCTTCGATGGATGTCTTATCGGTAGTCACCCCTTTGCAGATGTTCAGTGAGCCAAAGTTGAATTACTAACTTGCAACCTTCGAAATGTTTTGATCCCCGTTGACACATTTCTAAGGCTCGGTATATGTCTGCAATGATCATAGGCACAATGTTGAAGTCTTGTCCGTTGATCCCTTCCATTAAAGTCTTAGTGACCATGGCTAACCTAGTGTGGATCCTTTCCTTCTTTGTCAGGAACACCATTAAACCCAGAAAACAAACCATGAAAGCAAACACTCGGCGATGGATGTGCCCTAGCGAAGTGAGGGAGAACTCGTCCTGATAGGTGCAGTATGATTTGCTATGACCGAACCTTTCGTACAAGTAATCAAAAGGGATGTACGAATACTTTAAAGATACCAAGTCCGAATTTTCCTTCAGACCCAACATTTTGAGAAAACCCCAGCCTGTGCGATTCTCAGGCATCAGTAACCCTGGAGATTCCCAAGCCAAACCGGCCAAACCTCCTATTTCTTCCAACAGCGGTGTCATTTCATTTTTTCCGAAGCAGAAAACCGACCGATCGCAATCCCAGAATAAGGTAGCAGCCTCTATCATCATTTTGTTAGGTTGAATATCCAAAAGGAAGGGCAGGTTGCCCAAGTGTTTCCTGACGAGTGTTTTGTCGCTGGAGTGAAGATCATCGCACCAGTTTAACAATTTGGGGTGGATATTGGCGATCATGCCGAATCTGGGGGTTTCGTGCCTCATTTCTGCAAAACAAAGAGGGTTAGACCCTTACCCCCACCGGACTCGACTATTTAACATCAATAATGAGCAAAGAGCATTTAGTTCCCAAATAAATGCACAGAACGTGAAGGCGTCCGTTTGGATTCCAGGGAAACCTAATGGACTCTGGACAAGGCTATCTTAAAGGCTATTGTGCGGACAACACACTTAGCCTGACTAGGTTTGACCATGATGCATGCAACATTACAATGGAGTAAGGTTTCTATGGGGTTTTAGACCGGTACCCTTGAGCGGATAACTCAAGGGGGAAGGCACGGAACTGTCGACTGCACCGCTAATCAACTAGTTTTACCGCAAATACGCCTTTCCGCATTTAGGGGTAGTAATATTGGAATAGCGCAACCACTCATTGTAAGCGTTGCTATAGGAGTTTTGTTTGGCACGAGTGGAATATGAATGCGGAGCATGATATGCAATAAATAGCATTTAAACAAGTAGGCATGTATTTTCACATTGAGGAAAGCGGTAAAGGAAGAAAATACAACAGTTACAATGGAAAGTGGTTACAAAGAAAACATGAAGATATGTCAATTTTGTTTAGGCAAAATAAATACTTTGCGAAATTAAACAGTCAATAGCATAAAGCGGGGAATGGGAAAAGGTGCAAGCATTTAACAAATTAAAAGTCCAAATTCATAAAGCAACTTGTAATGGTAAAAGCCTAGGGAATGTCCCCAGCAGAGTCTCCATGCTGGCGCGCCCCCCCTTTTTCCTCGCACGGGTTAGGTACGCGGAGATCGGGTTTCATGACATTCTGGACAACTCCTTAAAGGAAAATATTTAAGGAAGAGTCGCCACCTAAAGATTTCAGGGTGCGTTAGGGCACCTAGAATAACTAACTCATAAACTAGTTTGCATTACCAGAGATTGGGTAAGGGCTTGAAGTTATCCTAAGGGGAAGGTGTTAGGCACCCCTCAAGATCCACAACTGTGGGTCCCAGCCAAGTAGTTTTGTGAATTTGGACAGTAAACAAATGACAAGCAAGGCTCACGTAAGAGGGGATTTCAAGTAAATACTGAAATTATTAAAAGAACTTTAAAGAATAGCAAAGTAAAATCATTTGAATGAAAACTTCCTAGGTTTTAAAGCAATATGGATCCCATCAATGCAATACCCGGTATGTCACGCCTCGAAGAGGGGCTACACGTGGTATTAGCGCACCGGTCATCATATCCATATTCTACCCTTCCCCACCCCGCTAAGGTATTTAAAACGTGTGTGTTGGTCACAAAGCTTATTTCGTGCTATTACCCGTCCCGTTCTATAAGTCCCAGAGGGTGTTTAGGACTACTAATACTATAAGGGGAGTACTAGGTTGAACCCCTAGGTTTAAAGGATAAACTCTAAGCGACATACAAAAATATTTAGGAATGCATATATAGGGAAGCATACAAAGGAAAATAAGAGGCTCATAGATCCCTCCACAAGTAAACACATAAATAGCACGTCTCGAACACAACAAAGGTCTCAAAATCATAACTTAAAATAGGAGATTTGAGTGAAAACAGTAAGTTTCAGCAGTTTTGGCAGTGGACTGATTCTTTGAAAAATCAGTAATTAAGGCAGGGAATTCAATTAAAATAGAGTGGTCTTAAGAAGAGAATGATTGATTTTAAGATTCCAGTAATTTAAAGACAGGAGCAGGATTTGAAAAGTGCACAGCAGTTTAATGAAGTTCCTAGTAAAGTAAATGGGAAGTTTTAGAAAAACTCAGTAAAGCATGATTTTAAAATAACAGAGTGATCCAAAAGGGGAAGTGACTTTAAAAGATTCAGCAGTTCAAAGTAGAGTAGAAGTCAGTAGTTTAAGAAAACTTTAATAAAATGAGAATGAGTAAACTATTTCAGAAACCAGTAAATTTAAAATAGAGCAAGGATTCAAACAAAATGATTTGTAGAAGGGATAATTGTTTGGAAAATCCATCAGTTGTAGGCAAAGAAGGAGTGAAAACAATGACAAACAGCGAAGTTCTAAGGATTTCAGAAGAGACTGATTAGTTCTACAGATCCCTTTTAATACAAGTAGGACATAAAACGATTGATTTTCATGTCATTGGGCCTAAGGCTTGCCTAGGCGTTCGTGATACTGATTATTTGTCTTATGAGAGTCAAAACTAGTGAGATGCAAGTCCTTGACCCTGATTTACAAAGACATGGAATACATAGAAGACAATGTCGAATTTGCAGAAACGTTTTTTAGCCATTTTTGCACAGTTTTAACGAGGTTACCAGATCTGATACATACTGACTACATGTTCACATAATAAAAAACATGCTGAAGGGAAAATCCTACAGAACATGGTATCTAATGCACACATGAATACCTAAGACATGATTTCTAAATGTGGTACTTATGAAAATGCAGTAACGTCATAGCAGTTTATTACTTTGTTATAGTTGTTAACTGTGAACGGGGCTTATAAAATGACCTGAATATAATAAATATGCTGAAATAAAGAACCTAAACATGATTTCTAATGCATGGTATGCATGTCCTAAGCATGATATCTACGTAAAATCCTATAGTCATGGTCTCTACCCGCACTATACTAAACATGCATAGTCCCCTCCCACATTCACTATCCAGTCCCAATTATTCATTTACATGTTATTACAAACCAGTGTTTCATAAATTATACAAATGAATAAGAAAATTAAGAATTTACACTATAGAGAGCCTAACAGTAGGCCCAAGTACCAGATGCAACATGCCATATGTCAAGACCTCTTGTAACCCAGGTGTGTCAGAGTTCCTAAGGATCTCAGGGGATCCCAGGCAGTGCTCACACCCAAGTTCCCTAGCCAGGAATTAGTAAGTGCAGTTTGGAATGCCAGCCTTGTGTGTCAGAGTTCAATGGGTACTCAGGGGTCCCCAAGGCAGCGCTCACACGAAGGAGGCTGAACCTAAAGTCTAAGAGTAGTGAGATATGTTTGTAGTTTAAAAGAGTTGAGTTTGAAAGTAGTTTGAAGTAATAGTTTTGAAATATAACTTCAGAGGAAAATGTAAGAGTTTTATATATAAAAAAAATAGTTTACAAAGAAGCCAGCAAACACTATTCTACAGCTAGAAAATTCAAGGAAGAACAAACACAAACAAGGATAAGGAATTGGGGACAATTAAGCCAGCAATAAAACAGAGTGACAGGTTCAAATAATTATCACATAGTTGTCACAAAGCATCACATATTAGCAGAGTTGTATATTAGGTATGGAGTCAGAATTATACTGTATTTAGGCATCAAGTAGAAGGGGCACACGTCTGCAGTATTAGAAGCTAAGTAGAGGATGAAAACATAAAAGAAACAATGGTCATGTTGAGATAGGAGAAACACAACCACATAGGTAAACAGGCATGCTAGTTACATAAGAGTCAAACAGGGTCACATTGGATCACAAAAGGGAAAGCAGAATACCTATTAGACTAAAAGGGAGAGGGGCATCATAGAGTCATTCTAATTACATGGTAGAAAATAGAACCATAAAATAAAGCACAAAAGGAACACAAAGAATATTAGCAGGAACTGAAACATATTGTGTTGAGGTACTGTAAACTTAAATTAGGGACATACCAGTCAAGAGTATAGAACAACAAAATGCAAGGAGATGGTGCAGCAAATAGCAGTATGCAGAACAAGAGAGAGAGCAGCAAGATAGTAGTGTAAAGAAGCAAGAGAACAACAAGGATTACTCAGTCTTGACTGAGTAGTCAGGAGAGGATGTATATGAAAACAAAAAAGACTCAGAACAATGTCAATGTTCTGAGTTTTGAGTATGCCTTGGTGATATGCAGTGTACTAATGTATCAGTGTTCTTAATGTATCCGTGTGTGTTATGCAAAGAGAGAAGACAGAGTATATATAGTGTTGAAAACGAGTGAGGAAAATAGAGAAATAATGCATAATTATGGAAATAATAACCAATTAGTATCAATTAAGACACTGGACTCCCTTAATTAAGGAGCCAAGTTCAAACGGTGCAATCATGGCTAAATAAGGACAAGGGATTGATTATAAGACTGATTTTATTATACTACGGCAATGACATCATGTAGCATATAATAAGAGCCAAATACATAGTACATAATTAAGGGAAGTCAAACTAATAGTATATTCATAAAGCAAAGTATGGTATTGATTCTGGAAATAAGTTGAGGAAATATCGAATGCAATCACAATTACAGGGAACCCTGTATAATCAAGGAAAGTATCACATAAGTAAGGGAATATTTTGAAAATCAGTACAGAATATACAAAATCACATGTTCGAGGAAAATATCACGGCAAGCAAAGAGATACATAGAGTCATTAGTGATCATCAGGCAAACAGTCATTAACCAGTATCAAATTGATAATTAATAGCACAAAAATAGGGAACCCCCAGCAATGAATCACAGAACATTAAGATTGAGTCCCTAGCGACAAGAATCAGAGAATATATGAATGGCTTCACATGAAAACAAGCACACATAATCGAACGGGCTAAAAGAAATAGGGCTTTTAGCATAATAGCTTAGAGAGCCATAAAACATAAAATAATCATTCCACATACAGTATAAGTCACTAAAATCATAAGTAAGAAAATATTTTTGAAAGGGGTTAAGAAACCCTAATTTTGAAATAGCAAGAATCATTTAAAGATGAGGTTTTCAGGGAAAAGAAATGTAGAAAAGTTTCGTAATACTGTAGATCTAAAAATAAGTTGATGAATCGTAGCATTAGGATTTCGTGGAACCCAACAAAAAATAAAAACCTCAGAGGTGGCACCGGCTTAAGCCGGAGTAGGTCGTAGATCGTTGCTCAAATGGCCAGGGAGGCCGGAAAGGTAGCATGGGACCATGGGAGATGAGTTGGACCGCTCCAGGTTCGCCTGAGAGCCCCAGAGTATCGCTAGACCGGTACAAGGGGTGTGGATGACCATGATATAATGAAGATCCAAGGTTTCAGTTGAGAAACCAACCGAAGAGGGTTGATGGAACTCATCGGAGAAGGAAAAGTCAGTGAGACTTCTAGAGAGAACTAGAGCATCACAGAGAGAGATAGTGAGATAGAGAGTCGTGAAGAATGAGGGTCTGGGGGGTAGGTCATAGGATTAATTATGGTAACTAATAATCTGGGTCGTTGATTCAAATTGATCAACGGCTCAGATTGATCAAGGGGTTGGGCCGGGTAGGAATTGGGTTTCGGCTGGGTGAATTGGGTTAATAAATCAAGTGGGTCTGGGGTTAAAAATTGGCTAAGTTTTAAATAGGAAATAGGCCAAATGTTAAATACCCAATTTAAATAGAATAATTAATTAATTAAAATAGATAATAACTGCGTAAAATAAACTTAATACCAAATAAATGAAATTGAGACGATTAACTAGCGTAAAAAATATAAAAATGATCAATTACATATTTTATAAACGATATAAACGTACATTTGTGCCATTATTACAAAATTGCTATAATTAACCAAGTGATGCCAATCATTGGCTAATTTAGGGAATAATTATATCATAAATGAATTGAATAGGATTATGAATAATATATTGAGTAAGAATATGTCTCGAAATTATTTATAGCACCGTTTATGCATAATAATAGAATATAAAACATTAAATAAACAAGAAAATAATTTGATAAAAATACAAACAATTATGGAAAAATATCAATTACTTTAAGGAGTGATTTTGAAGCTACATATGTAAATTTGGAAATAATTTGAGTAAAAATTGGTTATAAACATATAGTTGTGCAGAAATTTAAACATGATGCAGATTCACTTCAGACCATGAGAATTGTCTTTGGACGATTGAGGATGACGTCCTTAGACCATGGTGTCCTGGGCCATGCGTTGTTCGGTGAAGGATTCGCATGCCATGAAATGATGTTCTCGGGCCATGAAAATGGTGCCTCTGAACTATGACGCCTTTGAATAATGATATGCAGGTTCGAGAGATCCTTAGGCCATGACATGGTGTCTTCCGGCTAAGAGGATGGTGCCTTTAGACAATGACGTCTTTGGACAAGTTGGCGATATTTCAGCCCATGAGATGAAATAATATGATGTCAACAAGACAAGGCTTAGTCTTGGTAAATTGAGGGCAGAGCTTAGACCGAAAGAAGAGCAATAGATAGTGCCGGAAAGATAGTGCTTAGTCTCGGAAAATACGAAGTCAATGATTAGACTTATGAAAATAGGAGGCAAAGCTTAGCCTCATGCGGATGGAGACAAATATTAGTCTCATGCAAGATTCGGGACAGGGCTTAGTCCCATGCAGATGGAAGGCAGAGCTTAGCCTTATGAAGATAGGAGGCAGAACTTAGCCTCATGCGGATGGAGACAAAGCTTAGTCTCCTGCAAGATTCGGGACAGGGCTTAGTCCCATGCAAGTAGAAGGCAGAGCTTAGCCTTATGCAGATATGGAGGCAGGTCTTAGCCTCATGCAGATGGAGACAGACCTTGGTCTCATGCAGGATTTGGGACAGGGCTTAGTCCCATGCAGATGGAGCCAGAGCTTAGCCTTATGCAAATATGGAGGCAGGGCTTAGCCTCATGCAGATGGAGACAGAGCTTAGTCTCATGAAGGATTCGGGATAGGGCTTAGTCTCATGCAGATCGAGGCAGATCTTAGCCTTATGCAAATGGAGATGCAGTGCTTAACCTCATGCAGATGGAGACAAAGCTTACTCTCATGCAAGATTCGGGACAGGGCTTAGTCGCATGCAGATGGAAGGCAGAGCTAAGCCTTATGCAGACGGAAGGCAGAGCTTAGCCTTATGTAAATGGAGACAGAGCTTAGTCTCATGCAAATATGGAGGCAGGGCTTAGCCTCATGCAGGGTTTGGGATAGGGCTTAGTCCCATGAAAAATATAATAAATAACAGACGATAGTAGAGTTTTCTTAGCTGGTAGTAGATTTTAGTATCGCGGTTGTTATGAAAATTGTGACTTCAAAGCACGTATATTCTTCGTTCCTGCATCCAAAGAAAAATCGTGAGTTCTGTAAAGGGGGAGGTAGGTTCGTGCCTTCATCGGCTTGCTTGGCTTTGTTTGCTTAGTCTGAAGATCATGTTCAATCATTGGGGGTAGCGTTTGCTAAACAGAGTTATTTTACAAGCAAGCATGCATAGCTTTCAAAGACGTAGTAAAATATATTTTTTAAGAAGTTTGTTAGATGAACCAATGACTGTGAGACGATCCTAGACATTGCGACTTCTCTTGCTGTAGAATTTTGAGGGGTCCTCCTCAAAATTCCGCCCGAGTTAGTTGGACAAACATCTCTGACTGGTGTACATGATGTGATCGGTTGAACTTCCTTTGGAACTTTTAGGGTCCTCCTCAAAATTCTGTCCCTGTTTTCGATTATGGGGGAAATAAGATTTTTATTGAATTGTCACCGAACCCACAGGGGCTGCCTACGTATCCCCTCTTAAATGGGAATCAGGTCGAGCATAGTTTAATTTACATCATTTGCGGAAATATAAATAGTTACACATAATATCGCTTGACTACATCTGAATTGATCGGATTTGGCCAGACTTCTCCATCCATTTTTGCTAGTATAAGGGCTCTTCCTGTCAGTACCCTGTGAACCATGTAAGGACCTTGCCAATTGGGAGAGAATTTCCCTTTGGCTTCATCTTGATAAGGGAATATCTTCTTCAACACCAGCTGCCCAGTGTGAACTTTCTCGGCTTGACTTTTTTGTTGAAGGCTCTCGACGTTCTGTTCTGATAGAGTTTCCCATGACACACTACATTCATCCTTTTTTCCGTCTATGAGGGCTAACTTCTCATACGGCTCCTTATCCATTCAGCGTCGGTGAGCCCAGCTTCTTGTATGATCCTCAAGGAAGGAATCTCCACTTTGGCAGGGCTAAAAGCTTTTGTACCATAAACCAGCAAGTAAGGGGTTTCCCCGATTGATGTGCGGATTATGGTGCGGTATCCCAATAAAGTGAATGGAAGCTTCTCGTGCCATTGTTTGTGGTTTTATACCATCTTTCTCAGTATCTTCTTGATATTCTTGTTGGCTGCTTCTATGGCTCCGTTCATTTAAGGTCTGTACGCTATGGAATTTTTGTGCTTGATTTTAAAAGTCTCACACATGGTCTTCATCAAATCACTATTGAGATTGGCGGCATTGTCAGTGATGATGGATTCTGGAACTTCGAACCGACAAATAATTCGGTCGCAGACAAAATCCTCCACAACCTTCTTAGTCACTGCCTTGTAAGATACTGCTTCGACCCATTTGGTGAAGTAATCTATAGCTACCAAAATAAATCGATGTCCATTTGAGGCAGTGGGCTCGATTTGACCAATAACATCCATTCCCAAGCGGCGAATGGCCAAGGTGAGCTAGTTGCATTGAGCTCATTTGGCAGCACTTTTATCATATCCGCATGTACTTGAATGTTAACCCATGTCACTGCATAGTTTTGAAGATTGACAAAGGCTGACCAGTTGAACCAGGTCCATCAGAGCACACATCTTGGAACTGAATAGCTGGCACATGAACCGTATATACATAGGAGATAGTTGTGATTGTGACTTATCAATGAACCAAGAGATTGTCTCCTAATACGAAAAGGTTGCAAACTGATGAGAGAATAGAAGTTGAATTCAGCAAGGAAAAGTAACAAAGGAAGGAAGTTGAGTTTAATTCAAATTCTTTCTCCCAGGAAGAGTTGAACTAGAATTGATCGACAAACTCAACTACTGACTCTATAAATACTCAAAGTATTTTTGCTAGAATATTTGACGCACAAGTACTGAAGTGAATCAAGATCTGAAAGCAAAATTCCCAGAGTGATTTTGCAAGCAGATTTATTGGGCGATACAAAGGCTACAGATCAGCTAGAAGAACCAGTTTCATCGTTGATGTATTGAGTCTAGTTGATTGTAGTAGGAGTTTTAATATTATATCTTATCAGCTTTCTTAGAAGCAATTGTAATAGGTACACATTGTTCAAGTTAGAGTTAACTTGAAGCTTGTAGAAATTAGCTAGAGGCTAGTTGATACAAAGGGATTAGAGTTAGTCCTAGGATTACAAAAGAGTTTATTTTGTAAGTCCGTTTGGCTCAGAGTTTTTAGTGAAGAGTTTGAGAAAATCCTACTAAGGAGTAGGTCATGGTTTTTTCACCTTTTGAGCCAGGTATTTTCCACGTAAAAATCTCCGTGTTTTACTTTACTGGTTTTATTATTACGCACCAATAGAAGTTGGAACACAAAGAAGAACCAGGTTCTTCTTGTGAGACAACACTTGAAAAATTGGGTACCACACATTTAACATATATTCTTGTGTGGTATTGACGTCTAAAACATCATTGGCATTGGTAGCACTTTCGAACATAATAAATGCAATTTGTCTCCATGGTCATCCAGAAATAACCAGCCCTAAGTACCTTCTTAGCTAATACAAAGCCATTCATGTGCAAGCCGCAGGTCCCCGCATGTATCTCCTCGAGTAATTTAGAAGCTTCTTTTGCGTCGACACACCTCAGTAATCCCAAGGCAGGAGTTCTTCTGTACATGGTTCCTCCACTATGGAAGAAACTGTTGGACAACCTCCGAAGCGTACGTTTCTGAGTATGATTTGCATGCTCTGGGTATTCTTCTTTCGCCAAATATTCTTTGATATCGTGGACCAAGGCTTCCCGTCTGTTTCTTCTTCAACATGGGCACAATATGCTGGCTGGCTATGGATCCTTACTGAGATAGGATCGATGAAGTTCTTGTCGGGATGTTGTATCATGGATGACAAAGTGGCTAATGTATCGTCAAACTCGTTCTGAATCCTGGGAACATGCTGAAACTCTATCTTCGTGAACCTCTTCTTCAATTCCTGCACATGGTGCAGATATGGAAATATCTTGGAATTCTTGGTGGCCCATTCTCCTTGTACCTAGTGCACAAGTAAATCTGAATCACTGATTACCAGCAGCTCCTGAATATTCATGTCGATGGCCATGTTGAGTCCTAGTATGAAAGCTTCATACTCTACAATGTTGTTGGTGCAGGGAAATATGATTTTAGTAGATACCGGATAATGCTGGCCAGTTTTCAATACCAAGACAGCTCCAATGCCGACTCCTTTGAAATCTGCCACTCTGTCAAAGAACATCCTCCGGCCGTCATAGGACTCAGCAATGTCTTCTCCTATGAATAGTACCTCTTCATCAGGAAATACATTTTCAGGGGTTCGTATTCCCCTTCCACAGGGTTTTCAGCAAGATGATCTGCTAGTGCCTGCCCCTTGACTGCTTTCTGAGTTACATAAACAATGTCGAATTCACTCAACAGGATTTTCCTTTTTGCCAGCTTCCCAGTGGGAATGGGTTTCTGAAAGATATACTTCAAAGGATCCATTCGCGATATGAGGTATGTTGTATAAGAACAGAAGTAATGCCTCAGCTTCTGAGCTATCCTGGCCAGAGCGCAACAGGTACGTTCCCATAGATAGTACCGCGCTTCATATGGAGTGAACTTCTTACTCAGGTAATAGATATATTTTTTCATGTCTCGTTGTGATGCCCCATAACGCAGCCGAAGGCCCCAACCAGCACTGCAAGGTAGAGTAGCAAGGGTATTCCTGGTTCTGGCAGGACCAAAACTGGTGGCGTTGATAAGTACTCCTTAATTTTTTCGAAAGCCTTTTGACAATCTTCTGTCCAACTAGCCGCAGCATCTTTATTCAACATCTTGAAAATTGGCTCACATATAACTGTGGGCTGGTCTATAAACCAGGTGATGCAGTTTAGCCGTCCTAGAAAACTCATTACATCTTTCTTACTCTTTGGCGGTGGAAGCTCCTGGATGGCTTTGACTTTTGAAGTATCCAATTATATCCCTTGGCGGCTGAATGAACCCAAGTAACTTTCCAGCAGGAACCCCGAATGCACACTTTGCGGAGTTTAATTTTAGGTTGTATTTCCGCAGTCTGTCGAAGAACTTACTCAAATCTACTATATGATATGTGTCTTTCTTGGACTTGATGATGATGTCGTCCACATACGCCTTGTTCTCCTTATGTATCATGTCGTGTAAAATGATAGTCATAGCCCTCATGTATGTGGACCTAGCATTCTTTAGACCGAATGGCATCCTCTTATAACAGTACACCCTCCATGGTGTGATGAAAGCTGTTTTCTCAGCATCCTCCTCGTCCATCCAGATCTGGTGGTAACATGAAAAACAATCCACAAATGACTGGAGTTCATGTTTGGTACAACTATTTATTAGGATATGTGTGTTTGGAAGCGAGAATTCATCCTTTGGGCTAGCTCTGTTGAGATCCCGATAATCGACAAAGACCCTGACCTTCCCATCCTTCTTTGGAACTGGCATGATGTTAGCTAACCAAGTTGGGTATTCAACCACCCTGACAACCTTGGCCTTGATTTTCTTAGTAACCTCGTCCTTGATTTTCATACTTATATCAGGCTTGTATTTCCTGAGTTTTTGCTTCACTGGTAGACACATTGGGTTTGTGGGCAACTTGTGAGCCACAATGTATGTACTTAACCCGGTCATATCATCGTATAACTATCGAAAGATGTCCTCATATTCTTTCAAGAACTGTGTGTACTCTTCATTTTCCAACGACGACAGGTGAATGCTGATGCGGGTCTCTTTGACAGTTTCGGAATCCCCCAAGTTGACTATTTCTGTTTCATCCAGATTGGACATAGGCTTGCTCTCAAAGTCTTTTACTTCTTTGATTATTTCCTCATGTATGACATCCTCTTCTTCTGAATCACTATCTTTTTGTTGCGTTATCTCATTACACGTCACAGTTGTCGGTTCATCGAGACAAGAAATAGTAATGTTGTATAGATAAATATTTGAGCGAAAAATGGTAATAATAAACATCAATTCATTGAAAGATTCAAACAAAATGCGGTTTTTCAATAATTAAAACATCGCTTTGGAACATTTGGAAATATTATTTGAAACAAATGCAAATAGGGAAATCATTTTTCTTGGAAAACAAAATAACAATGTTGCTCAGCCTTGCTACCCCGGGACTCGTCGGGCCCTGGATGGTCCGACAGTCCAATTCTTGAGGAATGATCCTTTCTCCACAGCTCGGATGGTAGGGCCTTCCTCTTCCTCCTCCTCAACAATTACACAACAGTCCATGTCATCATCCTCCAGGAATAGGTTCCTTAAGGCTTCCAGTGCTTCCTCCTCCTTTGATCCCCATATGACGTCGGTCGTTGGAAAGTTTGACTCAAGTGCGGTATAGGCTGCTCCAATGGATAATACAGACCACGCCATGGTGGCGACCAGCTTCTATACTCGTGCCAAGTGTATCGGTATCCCAGGCCAAAAGTAGTGCCACAATGCTTTGGTTGTATTGGCTTGGAAATGCCCTGAATAATTTTTCCAAGACCCTTGCTAGGCTTATACCCTCTCCAGTTTATCATGCTCGTTATCTTGCTATCCCACCACTTATCTTTGTCGATTGCGTTCACCCGCGCGATATGATGAAATGTTTCTCCACCTAGCCTCCTTCTGTTTTCAACCACCGGGATGGTCTAGCGAGTAAATGGGGTTGCTCCTATCTCCGTGGATAATCACCTCTTTATGGTTCCACTCAAACTTCACTTCCTGATGTAAAGTTAATACAACAGCCTCGGCGGCGTGTATCCATGGTAATCCCAACAATAAATTGTAGGATGCGGATATGTCTAGCACCTGAAACATGACATCAAACCACATAGGACCCATCTGCAGACAGAGATTAATTTCCCCGATGGTAGCTCTCTGAGATCCGTCGAACGCCTTCACATTCATGGTCCTTTCTCGTATCTCGTAGATGCCTTTGCCCAACCTCTTCAGTGTTGTCAATGGGTAAATATTTAGACTGGATCCCCCATCAATCAGAAGCCTAGCAATAAAATTGTCTTCGCATTGCACTGTGATATGCAGTGCCCGGTTGTGACTCAGACCCTCAGGTGGCATCTCGTCCTCGTGGAAATTGATTTTGTGACTCTCCAGCACATGCCCCACCATATTTGCCATTTCTCCACCAGTGATGTTGTTAGGCACATATGCTTCACTCAACACCTTTAGAAGAGCATTCATGTGTGCTTCTGAATTCAACAACAACGACAGGATAGATATTTGAGCAGGAGTCTTGTTCAGATGGTCGATAACTGAATACTCCCTCGCTTGCACTTTCCTCCAGATGTCATCTGGGCCTGTTTCAATAATGGGCATTCTGTTGGAGGCCTGCTTGCTGGATTCTCCCAAATGTTCCGGTGTATAGACTCTTCTCGTCCTAGTCATCCCTTGCGCAGTGCCAAATTCTTCCATTTTGGTCTTTCCTTTTCTTCTAGCTTCATCCAGATAATCCCAGGGTACATCCTTGGTGTCGAAAGGTGGTGTGGCTGAAACTGTAACTGTGAAGGGTGTGGCTACTTCCACCTCAAATGGAACAGGTGCAGCTGCACGCGGTGCTACCTCAACTTCAAATGGGACTGATGCAGTTACCCCAACCTCCACTGGTGGCTTTATCTGAACTATTAATGGGATTGAGTGTGACAGCGGGTTTCTTGGGATCGTCACCCTCCTTGATAAGTCAAATTGATCCCTCGGGATCCTATTCCTCAATGGTCTCTATCACAGTGACACCTTCACCCCTATGATCTGAGAGGGGGTTGTTGCGGACGTTGGGTTTAGCTTCCTTTGCTTGGATGACCTTGTTGTCAATCAATGTTTGGATCTTATCCTTCAATGTTCGGCACTCATCAATGGTGTGACCTTTCATGCCAGAATGATATGCACAAGTCTTATCTGGGTTAACCCACTGGGATGAATGCTCCATGGCGACAGCAGGGGTAGGAGTGACATAACCAGCAGCCTTCAACCTTTCATACAACTGGTCAATGGGTTCAGCAATAACGGTGTATTGTTTGGGTTGCTTGCGGTCAAAATTAGGTCGAGGTCTTGGGTAGTTTTGACGAGTTGGAGGTGACTAAACCTGAGATGGTTGGGAATTGTAAGTGTGATAGACAGTGGCTGGTTGGGAATATCTAGGAGGTGAGGGTTGATATATGGGTGGAGGTGATGGTTGATATGTGGGTGGAGGCGATGGCTGATATGTGGGTGGAGGTGCTTGATATGCAAGTGGGGAGGTCTGATATACAAATGGAGTTTTGGGTCCTTGGGCAACCATTACTGCTCCCACCTCCTTCTTCTTGGATATACCCCCTAACTGCAATGCTTTATTAGTGGCCTGCAATACCTCCAAGTTTGTTACCATCCCGCTTTTGATGCTTCTTCGATCCTTTCTCCGATTTTGATGATATCGGAGAACTTATGGTTTTCAATAACCATCAACCTTTCATTGTAATGCGGATCATGTGCTCTGACGAAGAACTTATTCATCCATTCCTCGTCCAATGCCAGCCTGACTTTGGCTGCTTCCGACCTCCAATGAGTAGCATACTCGCGGAAAGTCTTAGTAGGCTTCTTCTTAAGGTTCTGAATGTAGAAGACATTTGGTGCATTCTCTGTGTTGAACTTGAATCGGTCCATAAAATCAGATGCAATACTCACCCAGTTAGACCATTTCTTAGGATCCTGGTTGATGTACCAGGACAAGGCATCTCCCGTAAGACCCCTCATGAAAAGCTTCATCCGAATCTTTTCATCATTTTCGACCCCGACGAGCTTGTCATAATAGGTCCTTAGATGAACCCTGGGATCACCTGTACATCAAACATCTCGAACTTGGGAGGTTTGTAACCCTCTGGCAGTTATACATCTGGTTGTATGCATAGGTCTTCATAGTTCAGACCTTCTATCCCTTTGCCTCCTTCTACGCCTTGAACTCAACTGGTCAAATTCTTGAGCTCCTCGGCCAGGTTCTTAATGAACATGTCCTTTTCAGCATATTCTTGTGCATAGGAGATGGGTTGAGTTGAGTGAGGTAGGGTCTCCACATATATGGGGTTTTTTTTGGTGATCTGGAGTTTGGGTATAATGGTGATCATTGGTGGAGTTCTGGGGTTCAGGAATGACTGGTGGGGTATTTTGTGGGATAGGGTAGGTGTTTTGCTGGTACTGTGGAGGGATAGTTTCATTTTGTAGTGGAGTTGTATAATGGTGAGGTGTAGGAGGATTTTGTGGGCGCTTGTTGGGTGTGTTTTGAGGTGGTGCGGGGTTCTGAGTGTTTGGATTCGGGGACGCTGAGTGAGAAGGATAAGTTTGCTACATTCCGGACATGCTCGAGTTCACCCTGGAGTTCCAGTATTTTTTGCTCAAACCGTGAAACTAAATCATTTGGGGTCTGAGTACCCCGACCCTTAGAAGTTTCTTCATGTTCAACTTGTGTGTTGTTTTCCTTTCTGGTGCCATTCAAATCTTCCATTTTTGCTTTTCCCTTGCCTTTTGGTGGACTAGGAGGAGGAGAAGGTGGAGGGCCTCTGGATCCTGTGTGATAAGCTGATGATGCCAGTATGAATGAACCAACCTTTGAGGAATGTGAAAATCAAAAGAAAGAAATAAAAACAAAAAGGTATCCAAGTCAGTAAGGATTTTGAAAAGAGTATTTGCGGTATTTAAACACATATTGCAAAAAGGTAAATTCGCGTCCTAATTTTGGAGCCTCGTTGCACCCGAGGTAGGCATAGCGGCAAGTTGATTTGGAGAACTTATATGCCAATGAATGACTCATTTCATTAATATAAAGATAGACGAATCCCAAAACGACACTAAGATAGTAAAGATAAATCACTATTGGCACTTAGCCTTATTACATTTAAGAAAGCAAATAAATCTAGTCTACTTTGTCCCAGAAGGACCTTCCTCAGACTTGATCTTTCTAACTCCATCAACCAGGTTCCCCAACTGGCGCAGACCCAGCAGCAAGTAGGCTCTAGCCAGATATCCTCCCTCGCTCCCTTCAGCATTCTGGCAGTTGTCGGTCCTCTTTATCATTTTACCTCCCATCTCCACCAAACCTCATTTCAGATACTCTAAACTCCTATTGAAAGTGATAGCCATTTCCTTCTATTCCTTGATCAGCCTTATATTCCCCTCGTGTATCTCTCGATGCTCGATCTCGGAGTCATGAACCCTCTTGCGCAGTCTGTTATATTTGACTTGGGCCTCGGCATCTTCATCTATGACCCAATTTCCTCGATCGGTTCCTGACTTCACTATCCCATCTAGGTTGTCTTCTAACCATGCCGGGTAGAAGGGTGCACACCCAGTGTGATACATGTCTGGCTCAATGGTTTTTTTCTCCACAATGATCTTGCAGTGCCACATATGTTGAGCTTGGCACCTGTAAGGGATGTTGTTGTCTTGAAGGTCTGCTCTGAAATGGATCATCTTTGCTAACCGTGGTATGACTTGCTTCTTGTCTACTTGCCTCATAACCCTGATGGGAACATAGGGGTGTATTCCCCGCAACCCAATCAACACTAAGTGAGGAGCGTCTCTGGACCTGATGATGAACTTGTCAGTTGGGAACCATTCAAACATTCACTACACTTGCTCCTCGGTCAGATTGTCGAAGAACTCTACCCATTTTTTGGCACTTTCCGATTGGGAAAACCTGTCCTAAATGTAATTCATCCGCTTAGGGTGATGGAAGGCAATATGATCGTTCCAAGCCCTTTGCGGAAATTCTTGACGGTACTGACCCTTTTGAAGATTCTCCAATAACCACAACTGTAGTAGTAAATTGCAACCCTCGAAATGCTTGGACCCTTTTTGATAGCGGTCCAGAGCCCGGTAGTGTCTGCTATGATCATAGGGACTATAATGTATGTATGTCCCTCAATTCCCTCTATTAAGGTCTTGGCGACCATGGCCAGTCTAGTGTTGATTCTTTCCCTTTTCATTGGGAACACTATCATACCTAAGAAGCATACAATGAATACAAACACTCTGCAGTGGATGTGACCCAGAGAAGTGATAGAAAATTCATCATGGAATGTACGGTAAGACTTGCTATGACCGTATCTTTCATACAGGTAATTAAAGGGTATGTAGGACTTCTTCAAGAACTCCAAGTCGGCATTTTTCTTTAATCCCATCATTTTTAGGAACCCTTTACCAGTGCGGTTCTCCGGTATTAATAACCCAGGGTTGTCCCAAGGTAGTCCAACAAATCCCCCGATTTCTTCCAGGAGTGGTGTCATTTCTATATCCCCAAAATGGAACACGGCTCTCTTACTATCCCAGAATAGAGTTATCGCTTCGATCATCATGTTGTTTGGTTGGATGTCCAACAGGGAAGGTAAATTGCCCAAGTATTTTCTAACATGTTTCTTTTCACTCGAAGAAAGATCCTCCCAACAGTCTAGTAGCAATGATGGTATGTTGCTGACCATACCGAATCTGGGGACCTCGCGCCTCATTTTCTGCAAAATAAAAAGGTTAGACCCTTTTCCCCCACCTGATTCGACTATTTATACATTCATGATTAGCATATTGGAATTTAGTTCTCCAAATTAATGCATAGAACGTGGTTGTGTCCGTTGGGATTGTGGAAACCCCGGTGGACTTTGGACAAGGCTCGTCTTAAAGGGTTATTATGCGGACAACAATATTATCCCGACTAGGTTTGACCATGATGCATGCTCAATAGTAAAAAGAGTAAAGTTACTATGAGAGTCGAGACTAGTACCCTCAAGCGGACAACTTGAGGGGGAAAGGCACAGAACCGTCGATTGCACCGTTGATCGACTAGTTTTACCGCAAATAAGTCTTTCCGAATTTAAGGGTGATATATTGGAAGAGTGCAACCACTCATCAATCGTTGCTATAGGATTGATTACGCACGAGTGGAGTATGATGTTGAGCATTATTTATGCAACAATAAATAGCATGTTGTCACGTATTTGCACGTTAGGAAAGCAATAAAGACAGTATTAATAATTGAAAAACGTCTAAGAAGGAAAACAAAGAAACAAGTCAGTTATGTATTGAGGAAATAAATACTTGGAAATAAACAGTTAAGTTCACATAACGGGAAAAGGAAATGGTGCACATGTATTAACAAAGAAAAGCATGTTCAGACTAATTCACAAAGCAGTTTGTTATGGTAAAAGCCTGAAATCCCCAGCAGAGTCGCCATGCTGTCGTGCACCCTCTTTATATCTTCGCAGCAGAAGTCAAGGTTTCGACATTCATTAGGACAACTTGTTTCCTTTTGGGAAAGGACTATGGAAGTTGAAGAGTCGCCACCTAACGGATTTAAGGTGCATTAGGGCACCTATTGCAAATAACTCATAGAAAACCAGTTTGTGTTACCAGAGATTGGGTAAGGGCTTGAAATTACCTTGAGGGGAAGGTGTTAGGCACCCCTCGAGGTCCACAATGGTGGGTCCCCGCCAAACTCATTTTGTGAATTAGTCGTTTAACATATAAGCAGTCTACGCACACATATGTAAATAAGATAAAAGAAATTTAACAGATAAGCAGTCTAAGCACACATATGTATATAAAACAAAATGGCAAATCCTAAGTTTATTAGCCTATAGGATCACATCTGTACAATACCCGGTAATACTTCCTCAACTAGAGGGGTAACACGTGGCATTAGCACACAGGTCATCATATCCTTTTACTACCCAATTACCCTCCCCTTAGCGGTTATATAAGCGGTTTTAATAAACGAACTCTAAGCGTGCATTACTCGTCCCTTCCTTGTGGTCCCGTAGGTGTTTAGGACCTTTAATTTTAGGCAGTTCTAAACTCTCCTAAGGTGCTCAAAAGGGAAAATCTAAGCGACAACAAAGAACAGACAGGACTGTCAAGTAAGAAAATAGTTAAAGGGGCTCATGTTTACCTCCACAAATAAGCATACAATTAGCACGTCTCAAACAGCAGATTTCATATATTTCAAAAAGGTCCTAGAACAGGATATCTAGGTGAGCATGACAAGCAGAGAATATGTATCATTGTGTTAAGACGAAGTGATAGAGACCTAATCAGTTTGCCTATTGATTTTAGAACCTGTTGAACCTGGGTAGTTTACAAATAAGAAAAATAGAGTTTTACAATTTTTATAAGGTTTTAATTACCTAAGGCTTGCCTAGGCGTGTTTCAGGGATACCCTATAACATGTTGTCTAATAATGCAATGAGGATTCTAAAAAAGAACAGTTTGAATTTATTAAATCCTATTGGCATGCTGGTCTAGGTACTGAACATCACGGATACGTATTTACCCTATAACATGGTGTCTATGTGTTGGAGTTGTTTTTAAACATCTTTATAGACGGGATAGTTACTAATTTACGCGATGTAGACATAGTTTAAGGCGAATACAAATACAGTCCTATGGCAGGATTTCTAATGCACATAAAGAAAGGACATTTATTAGGCAGAATTACAGTAATAACTTAGTGACAGAATTTCTAAGGTGGTCATGATCATGCAGAAGCAGAATTTCGTAACAAATGAGGTAGTGAGCTTATAACATGTTTTCTAGTATGCCAAGTGATCCAAAAGCATGGTTTCTAATGCAAGTAAATATGATATAAACCTAAAGCATGATTTCTAATGCGATAAACATAATATAAGTCTAAAGCATGATTTCTAATGCAAGTAAATACAATATAAACCTAAAGCATGATTGTTATTGCAAGTAAACATAATATAAACCTAAAGGCATGATTTCTACCCGGTTTCCCCACAAAACACATATAAGAATCCCTCCCCTTTTACTAATTTCCCCAATATCTGTTTGCAAGGCTATTATTACAGACCATAAGTAATTGAATTACATAACAAATGAAAACTACACTATAGGGAGCCTTGCATAGGCCCAAAGTGAACCTGGAAATACCAGGCCTTCCAATAGTTCAGGATGCCAAAATCTCATAGCCAATAGGGTGTCCTGGTGTGTCAAAGTTCCCTAAGGACCTCAGGGATCCCGGGCAATGATCACACCAAGATCCTTCTTAAGGATAAGTAATTATATGCAGTGCGGAAGGGCCATCCCCAGTGTGCCAGAGTTCGAAAGAATCTAATGGATTCCTAGGCAGTACACACACTGGAGGGGCAGAACTTAAGCAATTTAAAAGTAGAAGTGAGAGTGCTTGACATAGTTGGAAAAACTTAGTAAAAACAGTATAGAGGTAAAAACGTTTCAGGAGTGAAAAGGTTTTCTGGAATAGAAACAGTTCTTAAAAAATGTTAAGAGTGAAAACAGTTTTGGAAGCTATCTTGAGAAGAAGAAAGATTCCACAAACAACACAATCAAAAAGTTTAGAGTGCCCAGATCCAAAGTCATTTATTACTTGTTTCTAAGTGAAAGCAAACAAGTTTACAATCAGGGATCAGGGGTGTTGGGAACATAGGGCTTAAGTCAGAAACACATGAACATGGGTAAGAGGGGAAGCATATTGACCAGCAAGTACATAGAACAGGAAGGAACTGACTAACAACCAGTGACCAAATTCATAGCATTAGAATACAAAACTGTTGCTTCAAAGTATTAACAAGGGAATCATGCTTTAAACTAAAATGGTAATGGATAATAGAACATAGAGATAGAATATGGGGATAGTCATGTTGAAGACAGGGGTCTACTACACAAAATTAGTCATGCCAATTAGGATCAACCAAATACATTAGGAGTCTATGATATTAACATGAGCATACTAGTTGAGAGAAGTAAACAGGAACTCAAGTAAACATGCTGGACAAGTATCAAACAAGAAAAGTGAGACCTAGACATGCTGATTAAACACTTGAACAAGAAAGGGTAAAACTCCAGCATATTGAGCAAAGCAGTAAACAAGAAGAACAATTAAACACATAAGCAATTGAACTAGGGCAAAAGGAGACATGGATTAACTGACATGGAATAACAAGAAGCACAAAGGTTCAAACTTTACATTAGAAGGAATGGTATTAAGAACGGAAACATACCAATTAAGATAGAGAGCAAAACAGAAGGTAAAGCAAGTAGAATTCCACAGTCTAGCCTTGCCTTTCAGCCGGCTAGACAAGCAATTAGCACAAGTAACACAAAGAGAGAGGGAAAAAGTTTTGTGTGTGTGTTTTGAACCACTGTTCATGTCTTTTGAGAGGTAAAACAAGAGTGTATATATAGCACTTTAGGGAGTAGAACAAATAAGGTAAAAGAATAAGAAGTCAGTCAATTAAGGACAATCACAGGATCACATAATCAATTAACATAAGGAAGTCCGGAGTAGACCCCTTAATTAGGGGCAATCACTTAACGGTAACAGCAAAGGGGTTTAATTAAGGCAAGGAGATCATACCAAATAGGAATCAGTATAAAACAATAAATCATACGGATGAGTAATTAAGGTAAGTGTGACCAATTAAAATTACAAGTAAGGAAACAAACAAGATTTGTGCACACAAATTTAACAGGGCAAAATAATAGAAATAATCAGTAAAAATCTTCAAAAGAATACTGGTTTTACCAAAAGAATTACCCAGGCTTCATAAATAGAAAATAAATTAGTAAAACTTCACAGTAATACCAGGTTTAATAAGAAAAGTTGGTTTGAACCCTAACGGAGATCAATTAGGGAAAAATTCCAAAGAACACTGGGTTTTAACAGGGAAAATGTTTAAGTCCCAAAAATGGAGTAAACTAATACAACTGGTATCACAGAAATACCCAAAATCCAAGAAATGATTGAAGAAACTAATATATCACATAGAATCAACTAGGGTTTGAATATTCTTGCAAAAATCAGTCATGATGATGAAAGAACAATTACTAAAACACCGAGAGGTTAGAAAATCTTTGAAGAAAGTCTGGGATAAACCCTAGTTTAGAAAGAGTGACAAAAATCGAAATTAATTAATTAAAACAGGAGATATTTTAGGGGAAACACTTAATAATACCCAAATCATCTCAGATCTATAAAGATCTGAGAAGAATCGACAGTAATGAACTAGGGTTTTCAGAAAAATAGCAGAGGTGAAGAGAATAGGTCAAGAACCCATAGATTCGTAATAAAAACAAGGAGAGATCCTTACTTACAAACGACAAATGGCCCTAGACAGGCAAGTTTCGAACTAGAACCCATTGGGTTTCCTTGAGATCTTCTCAAGGACCCAAGAAATCGAAGAGCCATGGCGTCTAGAAGACCAGGGCTGGTCGGAGAAGACATAGAAGCACCATACGAAGGAGTTTTACGCCGGTGACGACGATTAGGGTTAGGGTTAGGTCGAGAGAGAGTGAGGGATGAGGGAGACGATGACGCCGAGGTTGGGAAAGAATGAGAAGGGTTTGGGTAAGTTAGGGGGGTTAATTAAGGTAAGGATCAACGTAGGTCCTTGATCAAAATGATCAACGGCCATGATTGAAGAGGGGATTATTGGGTCGGGTAGGCGGATTGGGCCTAAGGGGGGTTTGGGCTGGCTTTTGAGTTTAATATTAAGGGGGGTAGGCTGGTTTTAAAGAGGTTAGGTCTTAAAATAAAGGGGTTATTTGTTAAATAACCAAATAATTGATAAAAAATAATTTATAAAATAATTAAGAGATTATAAAAAATAATTTTCATGCATAGAAATGTTTTAAAATAATTACTCAGCATTTTAAAAATACAATGAGCTATTTTCTAGTAAAATAATGTAATAATACATGCATGGGCTATAATTGTAAAGCTATTGCAATTGTAACCCAAAAAATGCAAATGTGGCTATTTGTGCAATATTTTAAACATAATATAAATATAAATAGCAATATTAAGTCATAAAAATTGTTATAACGTCATTTGTGATGCAATTTGTAATGGTTTTATGTAAATAAAATACTAGGATAATCTAATTAAAAATCTCTGAAGAATGTAAAAATTATAGAAAAAATATCAATTGATGTCAATGCATAATTTTGAAGGTATATATACATTGAAAAAAATATGTATATTATAGGGGGTATCATTACCATTTTGATAGAAGGCCACCCAAGCAATACACTTCTCTTGCTTAACCCATAGCCCTGCTGTATGAAAGGTCGAAAGCTTCTAGTTAAATCACCCAATCCTTGTTCATCCTAGTGGATCAACCCCAAAAAGAGTTATGCCTACTATTCAGGCATAAACGGGCATATAATTAAAGAATGTCGTACATGGAAGAACAAAATTTAGATATTGGATTTGACTCCTTTCCATTTCTCATTCTCTCGTGTTTCCAAAGTTCTTATTTAGATTTTTGTTACTTGCCCTCTTTACATATTAATGGTCTAGATTTATTTAACTATCAAATTGTCTTAATCATGATTAATAAGATTGATACTACCATTATTTTAGGAAATATACTTTAGAACTTTAGTAAAAAATCATTATATACAAAAATATTATTAAAAATTTGCCTAAAAAATACGAAGATGCTGATTTTGGCTGGTACTTCATGTTCGTTCTTTGTTATGTGGTAAGTTCATCGCCTCCATTCAATTTTTGTTACTGGGAAAACTAATTACCTTTTGCCTTTTTTAATGGATGCTAAACAACTGTAAAGAATATTAGCAATAATGTCAAATTTTGGATATATATATATATATATTGCAGCAATGGAGAAATGGAGAGGTGTCATAAGCGTGTCCTAGTGAACTCTTTTATCCGCATAGGAAGAGATAGCCAATGTTGCTATCTATTTTAAATGGTCTTTTGCAATTTTGATCACTTCGGTTCAAAATATTCCTTAGTCAAATTCATTAAGTCCATTTCTGCTTGGCACACAACTACTCTCAAGACATGCTTTTTATAATCTGTATCAATCTATATTATATTAAAAGTAGGAAGTCCTTTAACTAAAAGTTAAATTACTAAAATATCATTTTAAGTAACATAAACTCTACTTAAAAAATAAATTACAATAATAGATTTATTTGAAGGGATGCAATCCTTCGTATAAGTAACTAATTCAACTCATGAAAGTCTCCGGTTTTTCATTTGGTGTTAACCAGTCTTACATTATCCAAAACTAAAGGTTATCTTCAGAAACTTGCAACCAGTTAAGATATTCTTGCGTCTTTTCCATAGCACACTAACTAAGTAAGAGCTTTTGCTTTTATCCTCCTTTTAAGTCCAGTTAATTGTTTTTCCAATATTATGTATTTTCTTCTTCTTCTTCTTCTTCACTTCAAATGGAGTGATCATTATATTTTCTTATTTTATCTCTCTTCGTGTACTTGATTGTTAGAGTTTCACCACGGCTTCTCTCATTTGTTTTCTTTTGCTGGGCAAACAATCATGATATTATATTATGAGTCTCAGTACAATTCTATATATATTTGGCTGGTTTTGATGATTATTTTACTTATTAAATTTTTTGGTACTCCTTTATAAACAAATATTCTTATTATGATAACATTGCTATTCGACAATTAAGAAAACAAATATTTATTAACTGTCGAAAAATAAAGTTCTCCACTATATATATATATATATATCTTAACAAATTAGGCAACAATACCTTATTAAATTTTTCTAAATAGTTCTTCATGCATGTGGTTGTTGTTGTTGTTTAGTAACACTAACTTCAATTTTATCAAATTAAAAGGAAAAATCATAAGTAGGTACTTGTAGTATTTTTAAACGGTGCGGACATAAGGCAAGACGTTTTATATATGCCTCATCGAAGCTTAAGCCCTGAGGCATGGGGTGTAATAAGCCTTAGGGGAATTTAATATTATTATTTTAAAAATAAATATCAATATAATATATATATATATATATATATTAAAATTATTAAAAATAAGAAATAAAATCAGCAGGAAAATGTATATATGTATCTATTATTTACATGCTAACATGTGCACGAATCATTAAAAAAATCTTGAAAAAGTGAATGACGTAAAGATGCGTTACACCTATAACATGATTATGAGAAAACATAATTAGAATTGTAAATATGATACTCTATCCTAATAATACAAAGATAAAAATGACAATAACACAATTATTATTTTAAAACCTAAAACTAGATAACAAAATAATATTCATTATAGTACAAATAGCTAGACTAGAATCTTCAAAACATAAACTACACTATAGCGATACAAAAGAATTGTATCTTGAAAAAAATAAGTTGAAGAATGTTAAAAAATCTTGAAAAAAATAATGCATAAAGAAGAAAAATACAAGCATGGAAGTATGGTAAGAATTGGTGGACAAAACTCTTGAATTTGTAATTTATATTTTTCATACAAAAATCTAAAGTGTATATGTTACTCTGTAATCAACAAAAAGAAATAAAGATTATGAAATTTAGATAAACAATTAGAAAAAAAACATTTTGAAGACTTTTTTAGTTTGAGAATTTACTATGAGTTAAATTTTGGATACATCCAAAAAAGATTTATAAGGCAATTTTGTTTTAAATTTGAAAAGGTTCTCAAGGCTTACGTCTCAAATGAACACCTAAAATGTTGAGGCTTACGCCCATGCGAACGCCCGAAAGATTGAGTCTTACGTCCCCTCGATACTTACGCCTCAAGGTGTTTTTGGCAGCTTCAGCCCGGAGCTCGCCCAAAAACCATCTTTAAAAACACGGGTACTTGCATATTTCAAACTCTTATTTGCCATCATAATATTTTAGTTATGGTAATTTTTATATTTGGTTCTCAGAAACTAAAGAATTCGCATATGACAAATATTACATTTCTTAATTTGAAAAATAAAATGCATGTCAATACAAAACTTGAAAAAAGGATTGTTATTGTGGCTATAATAGATTGACTAGACGTTAAAATCAAATTATTATTATTATTATTATTATTATTATTATTATTATTATTATTATTATTATTATTATTATTATTATTATTATTATTATTATTGTTGTTGTTGTTGTTGTTGTTGTTGTTGTTGTCGTTGTTGTTTTTGTTGGTGTTGTTGTTGTTATTTCGAAGTTTGATAAGATAATGATTGAATACATTTAACATTAAGAGAGAGAAAAGAAGATAATGTCAAAATAATCTCATGATAAGATATTCTGAATTAATTATTAAATAAGATATTTTAATTTAATTATTTTGTTAAATTTCATGAAAAATGAGTGTTATATGGATAAGTTAATGTATTTAAGCAATTTCAAGTATTAAGATATAAGTATAATCATACAATAGTTAGTTTATGGAGAAAATTGACATTAAAATTCTTGAAAAATGAAAGTTGATAACTTATCCTTTATTTTTGTGATGTCGAAGTCTTGATTATTTTTGTGATGTTTTTTGCATCTAATTAAAGTTTAGTTGTTCATCTCATAGATTCAAAGATATTTAACCTCGACAAATAAGTAACCAATCATTCATCTACATTGATCACTCACGTCAACTTAAACTTTATCCTTTCATGTCTAATTATGTATTTAAAGCTTCATATTACTAATACTGATATTTATTTTACAAAATGATATAGTACATAATTAGATATACACGTTCAACGCACATGCCGAAAAACTAGTAATTATAAATGAATAAAGTTCCATTTATAATTCTATGACCACAATATTTATTACCTACTAGGAAATCCTATGTGCCCTAAAACAAAGACAATTTGAGCAACAATAGATTTGAGCACAACTTAGAAACTAGTGATGGGGGCGATTATTTATAAGCTATGGAATTTAGCCAATTACATTGTTCTAGTAATATGGCATAAGAATTAATAATGAAATGTAATTTAGCCAATTAGGTAGTTCTAGTACCTAGCAAGAAGGAACGAATTGAACGATCATATATTAACTGGAAAGAAAGTGATGGCCACTTATAGGATTTCATTAAGTACAGCTGTTGCGGATAAAGAAAGTAGGGAATGATCGAATCAATTACAATCAGTTCCTTTGTATGATTGAACTTTCATGCTAACATTCTTCAAATTAAAGACACTGTGTAAAAGTGTAACATAATGTTGCAAGCCCATGCATGCATGCTCAAAACTTCTTCACAAACTTTACAAAAGCTTTCCATTTACTTTAAAGCACAAAAGTAATAGGGGTTTATTTGAAATGTAACCTAATCATAGACGATTCGTGTCACGACCCAAATTCCCTCCTTATAGACCGTGACTGCGCCTAACGTTGAACCCGCTAGGCCAGCCAACGTATATCTTGCAATAGCAACTTATAATCATGATCGAATCAATTACAATCAGTTCCTTTGTATGATTGAACTTTCATGCTAACATTCTTCAAATTAAAGACACTGTGTAAAAGTGTAACATAATGTTGCAAGCCCATGCATGCATGCTCAAAACTTCTTCACAAACTTTACAAAAGCTTTCCATTTACTTTAAAGCACAAAAGTAATAGGGGTTTATTTGAAATGTAACCTAATCATAGACGATTCGTGTCACGACCCAAATTCCCTCCTTTTAGGCCGTGACTGCGCCTAACGTTGAACCCGCTAGGCCAGCCAACGTATATCTTGCAATAGCAACTTATAATCATTTAACACGGAATAAAATGCTAACTCGTCAATTTCAACCAATTCCCAACAGAATCCTTTAAGCATTGCTAATAAAAATAACGAAAACTTTAAATGCGGAAAGTAAGAACAAAACAATCATGAAATAACGTAAACTCTCAAAACCGTGGTGTCACAATCTCACGGACTAACTACTAGAATACTAAATACAAGTCTGGAATG
>MDKH01216209.1:0-25510 GCA_005239495.1 Nicotiana undulata
ATATATATATATATATATATATATATATATAGGGGTTCTGTTAACCTACTACATATGTATACATTGCTATATACAATAGTAGGGGTGTACATGAAGCGGGTTGGTTCAGTTTTCATTAAAATCAAACCAAATCAATTATATCAGTTTGGATTGATTTGATTTTGCCGTATTTTTCGGGTTTTCGAATTTTTTTTTGGTTACATGAATATTATTCCAATCTTACTTTTTTAAAGTTATAGATAAAATTTTGACAAGTGAATACATATTTAGTAAATATTGAAAAAAAATGACAAACATATAAACTATTAAAATATTCTAAAGGGAGAATTTATTTTTAGTAATACATGATAGTTATTTTCTTAATCGTCTAACAATAATTTTAGTTAATTTACACTTTCTAGGTTAACACGTGAGACAATGCCAAATATTTCAATATCTTTTAAAGAAAATTCAATATAAAGTCTTAAAAATATATATATAAATTATATATTTATATGTCGGTTTGGTTCGGGTTTTCTTACTCAATACCAAACCGAGTCAAACCAAAACCAGTCGAGTTTTTTAATCAGTTTGATTTGATTTTTCGGTTTGGTGCGGTTTTCTGGTTCGGTCTCAACACCCCTATGCAGTAGGTTATGAAGAGCTTTGCAGTTTCAATTCGCATCTTCAACATTTTTGTGTAAAGAATATCTCATCAGGAATAGCTGCAAATGCACCTTTTCTATGCTATAAAAAAAAATTATATATATATATATATATATATATATCCATAGGTTTACTAATTAATCGAGAATAAGAGAAGAAATGGCAATCTTATAAGAGGCACAGCAATTAACAGTTTAACACCAAGGCAAGCAATGTAAAATGCACATGTTTCTGTACTGGTTCCAGAAAAGCAAAAACAGAATTCACAGGAAGGGTTTGTGTTTCATTTGGCGGCATTATAACTTTCGCCAACCCCAAAACCAGTTTCAGAATTTAGACAGGATGCCCACATATGAAGAAAAAATGCAGTAGTATTTTCATCAATTGGATATTATTGATCAAGTCTTTCTTTTCAAAGATATGAACCACCTCTATCTTTACACAACAGTACTAGTTGCAGCAAAACAAGTCACCTCTTGGGTGGATGAGGTTTCCACTATGTTACCATAACCAAAGTTTTGATCAACATATATATTTTCTGCTGTTATATCATAAGCTAAAATATAGGGCGAAATGGGGAAAATTTTATCTAGAGGGGAGGGAACAAAGCATTGTCCAAACTGTTACCATAAGCAAAACTATATGATGAGAAAGAGAAAACATTATCTAAAGGAGACAATCTGTTTAGTAACTTTAGTAAGCATCGTCCAACAATTGCTACATATCCTAAGAAGCCTCAATCATATACAAATTTACTAATTAGCTAATGATCTGATCAAAAGTTTCTTGACAAACAGTCAAGGCTGTTTGGAACTATCTTATCTCATCAAGATTGGTCCACCAACAACAGGAGTGCCCTCAATGAGGCCTGCTTAACTCAAAACAACCTCAACAGAAGAGGTTTCCAGTTGGTCAACAGGTGTTATCTATGTCTGGGAGATGCAGAAACTGTCAACCACCTATTTTTGCAATGCATTGCGGCATTTGGCCTTTGGAATATGTTGCTTTGCATTTTTGGCTTGAATCGAGTCATGCCACATAATATGAAAGAGGCACACTTGAGCTAGAGTTTATGGAGAGTTGACATGACCATCAAAAAAATCTGGATGATGATCCTGGTGCTAGTTTTTGGTGTTTATGGAATGAAAGGAATAGAAGATGTTTTGATGGAATCTCAATTCCAAATCATTCTCTCGAAGCTATTTGCCTACTCAATCTTTTTTGATGGACTATGTTAGCTTCTGTAATTAGCATTGACCAATTTTTGGACTTTGTTAGCTCCCTGGTCAAAGATTGACACTGTAAAGGGAGCTACAATTCTTATTATTTCTGCATTTCAATACTTTTGTAATTTGCATCTCCTTGATGCCTATTTGCTAATGAAACACCTTATTTCATTAAAAAAAATGATCACAAAACACACATAGAAAGTTAGAAAGCCAATACTATCTGAACAAGATGACAAAATCAAATATCTGAACAAGATGACAATACTTTCAGAATTCCATATTATATCTTGAACATCTACCAAATTCCTTTGGCATATCATTGAGATGCCAGTAAAGTTTGAAAGAAAGTAATTTTATAATCTTCCTATGAAGCATGTAGATGTAGATTATAAATGTTTGCACAAACCATAGGAAAACTTTTGATCTCTAAGTACACAAAAAAACACGAAAACATGAGATACCCTTTACTCATACTGAATAAACACACCAGCAATCCTTAAGGATAAATTGAAAAAAGTTCTAGCAAGTTGGAAGGAAAATGCAAAATCCTTTTAAAAAACATTTTTAGCGTTCCTGTGATTTGCAGAATTTTCCGCAAGTTTCTTTTTCTTTTTTACCTTTCTTATCGGGGATGTGCTAGCTTTGCACTAAATAGAGAATGGTAAAATTCAGACTCTTGGGCACATAGTTCTCTTATCAAGCTCCACAACAGTACTTTAGCTCCAAAGAGTCATCAACTTCTTTGCAGTGCTTAATATTGCAAAAGGCAATGAGATCACAAACAGACTAACAAGAACCAGGTTAACCTGAAGCCATACAAGTCCAGAAATCTACACTAATTAGGCAGATTCACTAACAATATTTTCTGGTCTTGACTGCTACTTTTGATTTAAGAAAACATCTATCAAAGAACACTAACCCCCCTCTCCCGTCCCACATCAATCAACTAACCTCAATCCTATATTAGTAGGGGTCAGCTATGTGAATCCATTGTATCAGTTCCATCGAATTCAATTCATTTCTTCATGCTTAGATGGGAACATCCTAATGAATGGTATTCAAACAAGTATCGAATTCAAACTATCTTTACACCAGCTATCAACCGACTGCAACCTCTGGCCATCAAAACCACAACCCTCCATCTTTATGCGGGTTAATACAAAGTTACTACCATTTTAAAAAGATCCCTTTTCTCATCTTTTTATTTTAAGACAATCAGCCGAGAACACAGAAAACCTGACCTAGATAAAAAAGAAAAACAAATCCTTCCAGTATAACCGTAACAAAATTCAAGCATAATGCAGATATAAAAATTCTTCATTTCCATCAAAACATAAATCCCAATCAAATCCCTCAAAACTCCAACTTTAACACAAAACGTCACCAATCATACCAAATAATCAAATTCGACACCCAAAAGTAACATTCTTCTTCCTTCTTAACAATAATAAAAAAAATTACTACTATAACAGAATATCAATTTTCCAACTTCATATCCACTGAAACCTGAAATTACAATCACATTTCAAATCTGAACAGAACATCTCCAATAATACCAATTTACCCCAAAAATAATTTTTGTTTCCTTCTTAACAAAAAGTTAAACAGAACTTACAATTCAAAACAAATCAATGATGTTCAGAATAACTGGTACTTGCTTCTCCTCCATGATCCTGTTTAGAACAACAATGATCATGATGATGATTCTTCTTAGATGGGTCATTTTCTTCGTCATCGTCATCATCATCATCGCTATCATCTTCATCAAAAGGCTTTTCTTTGTGGAAAATGCAACATTTTTTGGAACTTTTCTTGTTGAGGAATTCATTGTCCACTGTCCCAGATTTCCATGATACTCTTTTCTTTGGCTTCAGTTTCAATGTTAGGGTTTCGATTGGTTGTTGCTGTACTTGTGACGATGATGATGATGACGACGAGGGTGCGGATTCTGATGGGTTTTCTAAGGTTAGGGTTATCGTCGCCGTTCCGGTTGCCGGCGGTGCAATTTGTCTCGTCCGTGTGGCCATTGTTCCGATTCTAGCCCCCCTCTGTCTCTCTCTTCTTTCCCTTTGTCAGTCTTTGTTCTTTTATGCGGTACATAAAAATCTAAATAAATTGGTTTTAACTACTCCATAAAACTGGTATATACTATTTTTATTTCATACAATTACTATTTAGAGGGTGAAATAACTTTTTTTTTAAACCAATTTTTGGAAACAACTTTTAAAAAATTTAAATTATTAATTATCGTAGCTTATAGTACTTTAAGATTGTTTTAAATATATAAAAAATTATTCATTTTAAATGTTTATAACACTAGTTTTAGTTTTGATAAGTTCACTATTGCACTATGTAAGACATTCAAATAATTTAAATTTAGATGAAAAAGATTATGTAAATTTCCTTAAATTTTTAAAAGTAGCTTTTAGTAATAAAAAGTATTCAGAAATTACATTTTTGGGGAAAATTGCATAAAAGCTCTTAATTAAAGAAAATTTTAACGATTCCATACAAAATAAACTAAAGAGAGTACCATTGTTAGACTAAATTTACTACTTTCCGCATAATATATTACTACTACTCTGCTTTAATGAAGGACTCACGAACACGCGAATCTATGATTTAAATTTTATGGATTCAACTTTTAAAGTTTAGCATTGAACCAATTATATTTTGAAAGTTATGGGTTCATATGTATTATTTTTACAATTTTAAAGAATTTTTACACATAAATTTACTCCGTGATGGGTTTCAAGTATTTTAGTTTTATGCTTTGATGATCTAACAAACTTATTGTCAAGAACCAGATAAGGAACCTGATACACAGCTCAAACATCTAACTCAAGCTAATGAGAGTTGCTATGACTTCAGACGATAAAGAATCAACAAAGGGACTGATTACCTTGGGTTCCCCTGGCAACAGTACGAAGTCAACTCTCCACGGCTGGAAAGTGACTGCCTGCACTGTACACGCAAACAATACAGAACAGTGCATCAGTCACTTCCATTGGGAAGGACCTTGTACCACTTAAGTGATTACATCATTCTAGTGATGTCATCCAAGTTGTATTAACATTAATCTTACAACAAACCATCACTTGAACACTTGAGAATTCATTCAACCACTCCAAGCATCTGATAATCAAGGATTCAATTCTCAAGTGCATCAAGAACAAAGTACATCACTGCTACGGATCAGTTCCTACAACAAGTATGTATGTCCTTAGTTGAGTAGTAACTTTGTAATTGTTCTTCATTGTAATTCCTACTTTGCTTGTCTAGAAGCATTAATTAGGAAACCTTTGTAAACCATAAATTTAGTGTTTGTGTCGTGACTAGAGTTAGTCATGTGTTAAAGTCTTTGTAATAGGTATATGCAAAGTGGCTTGTAATAGGTGTATTACAAGTTAGTAAGGGATTAAGAGTTTAATTCCTAGGTTGCATAGGTTGTAATCTAAAAGGTTGCTCATAATGAAGTTGAAATCCTACCAGTGTTGGTCGTGGTTTTTTAAATCCCTTTGAGCAGGGATTTTTCCACGTCAAAGTTTCCTATGTCATTTACTTATTATTGTGCGAGCATAATCTGTGGAAACTAATATAGGACCTGGTCTCTATATAGTTTGGTCGACTTATATATTCTATCAATTGGTATCAGAGCAGATTCTTTCTATCAGGTTAACACCTAGAAAGGATCCTCATGGATGCTCCACCAAACTTCGAAGAAGGCCAATCCACCTACAGGCCTCTTATGTTCAATAGCCAATATTATGGGTAGTGGAAGACAAGGATGCATGACTTTATCATGGTTGAAGACTCTGAGCTGTGGGACATCATCTGTGATGGTCCTTTTGTCCTTACAAAGAAGGCCGGAGATCCAACTATGACAGTTCCTAAGACGAGGAAGGAGTTCAACGACGCTGTCAGAAAAGTTGTTGAGAAAATTTTCGCGCTAAGAACATTTTTGTTTGTGAAATAGGTCCTGATGAATACAACAGGATATCAACTTGTCAATTTGCAAAAGAAATATGGGAAACTCTACAAACTACGCACGAGGGAACTACTCAAGTAAAGCAATCCAAGATTGGCATGCTCACCACTGAGTATGAGCTCTTCAAAATGAAGGATGATGAATCCATTCAAGATATGCACACTCGATTCACTTCCATCATAAATGAGTTACACTCTCTTAGTGAAATTATTCCAAGGAACAAGCTTGTGAGGAAGATTCTCAGTGTGTTGCCCAGCTCTTGGGAGAGTAAAGTGAACACTACTGAAACAAAGGATTTTCATGCGCTGACTATAGATGAGCTGGTTGGGAATCTGAAGACCTATGAAATGAAGAAGAAGAAGAAGGATAGTGAGAGAAGAGAACCAAAAAAGGAAAAGAACCTGGTACTCAAAACAGAAAGCAATGACTCAAGTGGTGAGGATAGTGACATGGCATACTTGACTAGAAGATTTCAGAAGATGGTTCACAGGAATGGAGGTATCCCAAAAAGGGGTAGTTCTAGAAAGCAAAGAATTATGACCTCTATCATAATTATGGGAAGCTCGGACATTTCATAAAGGATTGCCCTTTCCTGAAGCAAGAACATTTCAAACACAACTCCGACAAAACAGCCAAGAGGAACCCGGTTCCTGATAAACGTTTCAAAAGAAAGAACGCCGCTAACAATGTTGTGAAACAAGTTCTTGCAGCATTGGGAGACTCCTCCAACGAGTCTGAAGAAGAAAATGATGCAGGTGACAGTTCAATGTTGACGGCAGTTGAAAGTGAAGCAACTGAGTATGACTCAATATTTGCTTTGATGGCTCAATCAGATGATGATGAAGATGACGACAATGATGAGGTAAAATTTCAGGATGTTCAGAGAAATATGAAGTCTTACTCTCCTAAAAAAACTCATGTCATTAGCAAATGTGTTAATTGATGTTTACCACGGTCTTGTAAATGATAAGGATGCTTTAACTATAGAGTTAAGAGATGCTAAGGAGCCTAGAGATGACTTGGTAGTTTGTGTTGTTGACTTGAAGGAAACAATAGATAATCTGAAAAATGAGAAGGAGGTTCTAGCTAAAAAAATCACTAGTGTAGCACAGGAAATAGATGATCTAATAATGGTAGTGGTCGACTTAAAAGAAACCATTGGAAATGTCAGTAAGGAAAAAGATGCCTTAATGGAGAAAGTTGCTAGTATTGAGCAAGAAAGAGATTATCTCTTAGTGGTGATTGTAGACTTTAAGGAAACAATAGAGGAACTTAAAGTTGAAGGTAGGCCTAGAAATTCTGAAAAAGGAAAAGAAGTTGCCAGTGAGGCACACATTAATCTTGAAAATGAATTGAATGCTGTAAAAACTAGTTTGTGTTCTAAGCTTGAGAAAAATAGACAACTTCAATCAAAATTAGAAAGAGTAAAAAGTGATCTAGAAAAGTCTCTTAAGTGGACCTGGTCCTCTGATCTATTACTTCCATGTACGTTAACAATGGTGGAAAAAGGCAGGGAATAGGGCTTCAAAGGGAGAGAACTCCTTATAACCCTCATAGCAAGTATGTTATTGTACTTGATAGTTAGTTGTGTACTCACCGTGGTAACAATGGGCATTTCAAAGAAAATTGCAAAGCTAGGGTTCAGTCTGTTCAGTAAAACAAGGTGTTTGCTGAAAGAGTAACTACCGAAAGAGGACCTGGTGGCGTATGTTACCTGCATGGACTAAAAGAGCACTCATTCATCCCTTTCCTTATTACAAGGGACCCAAACTTGTTTGGGTTCCTAAATCTAACCCTTGATTTTCTTGTGCGGGGATTAGTGAAAGGAAGCAGTAACCAGTGGTATATAGATAGTGGATGCTCAAAGCACATGACTGGAAATACCGCAGACTTTCTTTCACTAAAAGCCCTGCAAGGAGGGAGTGTATCCGTTTGAAATGGGAAAAAAGGGTACATTCTTGGTGTTGGAAGAATCGAAAAATCATTCACTCACTCAGTTGAGAACGTGTACTATGTCAATGGTCTTAAGTATATTCTCTTGAGTGTTTCTCAAGTATGTGATAAAGGAAACAAGGTATAGTTCTTGTCCAAGATATGCACAGTTATAAATCTTGTAACTGGTGAAGTGGTGCTTGTGGCCAAAAGATACAAGAATATCTACGATGCTGATTATGAGTCATTATAGAGTGGTGATCCGAGCTGCTTGAAAGCGGTTGATGATGATGTTGAACTGTGGCATAGAAGGCTGGGGCATGCAATCTTCTCTTTACTGAATAAGCTAGTCCAGAAATGTAAAGACCCGTAAAATTTCTTGTTTAAAATAACACCCGAACAAGTCTCCAAGTGGTTATAACTGTAGAAATTCTTAAAAACGGACCTTATTTGTGTAAAAGTACCCCGGAATTTGAAAGAATAAATTTTCCAGAAATTGGGTGTTATGCGACGCACTATGCGATCGCATAACGTGTATGCGGACCGCATAGTGGTCGCATACATGGGAAGAATCACTGCCCAATTTGAGGACAACTATGCGGTCCATTATGCGATCGCATTTCGGTTCTGCGGACTGCATAGTTGTCGCATTCTTGCCCTTTGATTTTTGTGAGGGAGGTTATGCGACGCACTATGCGATCGCATAACTTGTATGCGGACCGCATAGTGGTCGCATACCTGGGCAGATTGTTTTCAATTTTGGCCCACCTGGAGGGCCATTCTGCGGTCGTCTCTGCGGACCGCATGTCAGGAATGCGATCGCATTCCTGACCGCATTTCCGGTATCGGGCTCCTATTTTTCTAATTTTTAAACCCGACCCCCAATTCATTAAAACACCCCTCCCCTTCATTTTAACTGATTTCTAAACAAAATAAAGAGAAGGAAAGGAGAGTTCTTAAGAGAGAAGGTTTCAACATCATCCAATTTGATTTCCAAAACCACTCAAGCCCGGATATTATCGAGTAATCAGTCATCTTCTTAGCTCTAGAGGTAAGCCTTCACTCTATTTTCCCAATTTCTCAGATTTTGGATAGGAATAAAACACACATGGGTTGGTTTTGAAAAATGAAAGATGAGTCCTTGCATGCATGTGAATGTAACTCCGTAACCTAGTAATGGGGGAAACAAACTTGGGTAATTATGCATAAAAAGGGGGTTAGTAACCTAAGGGGGTCACATAGTGTTTGATAAAATGTTCAATTGAATTCAAGGTTCCTAATTCTAGATAAAATATGTCACGTTGTGGAATAGATTGACGGTGTTAGTCGGGGTCGGTGAATTGTGATAGAAATTAAAAGGGAAATTCGACTCGAGGTATATATGGCTAACTTTAACCCTTGTATAATCCCCTTGTTGTGACGAGCATACGTTATGTGTACCTCGTATGAAAATATGTGAATTGATTGTCTTAGTGATTGCCACACTAATGTGTTATATGAGATTGTGAAAGGATGTTAATATGCCCAAATGTGGGAATGTATTACTGCTTACTGGGAATCATTGTGCCTTGAGCCCAAATAAACAAATTGTTGATGTGAACTTGTGCTCCTTGGAAGGAGGATTCTTGTGATGTAATTATTTGGGATTGTTGTTATGAAATATGATTTGTCAGGTGGGATCAGGTTGCGCGCCGCAACACGAAGTAATAAGGTGTGGGTTGTGGTGATAAGGGTGGCCGAGATAATAAGGGTGGCCGAGGTAGTAAGGTTGGCCGAGGTATAAGGGTGGAATGTGATCATTATCACTATTGAAATGAAAATCGATGAAATTCTTGATTATGGTGGTGTTGGAAAGGAAAAAGGGGGAATTGTGAAACTTTTTGATTTCGGTTGTTTCTTTCCATGCGCAATGATTGTTGGTTCTATTACTGTCTCTTATCTGTGTATTGTTTGATTGTACTTGGGATAAAGTTTGTTCCTACATACTAGTACTATTCCACAGTACTAATGTCCCTTTTGCCGGGGGCGCTGCATTTTCTTATATGAATGTAGGTGGTCCTACAACAAGTAACTCAATCCACCGTCAGTAGCGCCTCCATTCCACTCCGTCAGTTGAATTGGTGAGCCCCACTTCCTCTCAGGCCATGTGTGGTCTATACCACCTTCTTTGAGTCTATTTTGTATTGTAGGGTATAACCGGGGCCTTGTCACCGTCAAATACTGTTAAACGCATTTTACTCATAGAGGCTCTGTAGACAGAAACGTGGGTAATATACATATGTATTTTGGGTAGCTATTGTACGGTTCGGAATCATGTTCCATGTGAGTATATTTTGTATGTATTTTGTAAGCACTTGGTACTATATGCTGGAAATGATAAAAATGTGGAAATGTTTTTAAATCATAAGTTTATGCTAAGTCTTAATTACTATTTCACATGTATAATGGATAGTGTTATCACGGGGTGATGCGTGGGTTAGGGAAGGCAGTTCCAGGTCCGCTCGACTGGGGTCCACCCGGTTTAGCGCCGGTCGTGTCCCTCGATTTTTGGGGAGTGACAAACTTGGTATCAGAGCCTAAGGTTTTTAAAGAGTCCTAGGATGTCTCGGAGCCGTGTCTAGTAGAGCCCTTCTTATCGATGTCTTGTCGACCACATCTATAATTAGGGGGCTACATGGACATTTAGGAAATCACCCTTTCATTGTTATTCTATATCGTGCTGTGAAGTGGAAAGTGAAATATCCTTGTCTAATTCGTGCTTTGTTCCGAAATTTTCAGTAATGGCACCAAAGAAGAGAGCTCGACTCGGCCTTGAGGACAATGCCACCCCAAGTGTGGCCGTGAATTCTGTACCAGATGGTGCGGGTGAGAGTAACTCCCCGACCCTGAATCTACCTTCCCCTTTTATTTCAAATAAGAGCGTTCTTATTCGTGCTGTGGCGGAGGGTGCTGCAACCCCTCCCGCTGATATTCCTGACCCCTCTACAGTTCCAGCTTCCGGTCCCGGTACTTCCGATAGGGACCTCAGAGGAATTATTCATATGTTGACTCAGTTGGTGGCCGCTCAGGACCAACGATCTCATTCTGCCCCTGCATCCTCTAGCGGACAGGGAGATTCCGCCGGCTCTAGAGTCAACCAGTTTCTGCGGTTGGCCCCTCTAGATTTCTCAGGTACAGATCCAGAGGCCGATCCGCAGGATTTCCCGGATGAGATGTACAAGACTCTTCGGGTGATGAAGGCTACAGAGACAGAGAGGTTTGAGTTAGCTTCTTACAGGCTGAGGGGAGCACCATATTCCTAGTTCGAGATGTGGGAGGATTCCCATGGGGAGGTAAGTCCTCCGTCTAGATGGGACGAGTTCGTGGATGCTTTCATGGATCACTTCTTGCCTGCCGAGACTATGTCAGGCCGTGCTACGGAGTTTGAGGTCCTCAAGTAGGGTAATATGAGTGTGTGGGAGTACCACATGGAGTTCGTGAGGTTGTCCAAGTATGCTCCTCAGTTAGTATCGACTATGGATGCCCGAGTTCGACGGTTTGTTCAGGGTCACAGTCCCTTGGTTGTTAATGAAGTGGATACAGCGGCCTTGCACTCGGATATGAATTACGGTAAGATAGTGGGATTCGCCCAAGCTACAGAGGCTAGGAAGTTGAAGATAAGGGCAGAAAGGGAGAGTAGTAGCAGGGCCCGGTCAGCGGGCTACTCGGGGAGCTCAGCCGGAGGAGGGAGGCCGGTTCAGGGGAGAGGGCCATCAGGGCCATCCTAGTCCTATGCACAGTCCTCAGCCAGTGCACCGCCATCAGTGCACCGTTACCAGCAGAGTAGTCGTTGGGGACCAGGATCAGACAATAGGAGACCCCATCAGTCAGGTCGTCTGGGAGGGAGGATCTAGCACCAGGGGAGGGCTCCGTGCCGTAAGTGTGGGCTGTTCCATAACGAGTCTTGTTATCTGGTTATCCCGGTATGTTACGGGTGTGGAGTGAGAGGTCATATTCAGCAGGATTGCCGTGCGCCCAGTCAGGGCATGGGTAGGGGATTTGCTCAGTCACCCGGTTCTTCAGTCGCCACATCTTCAGGGCGTCCTCCAGCTCCAGCGGGGCGTGGAGCAGTTAGGGGTGGAGCTCGAGGTAGAGGTGGACCCAGCCGGTTCGATGCTTTGAGTGGTCGCCAAAGCGCAGAGGCTTCTCCAGATGTTGTTACAAGTATTCTGACTGTCCAAGCACTTAATGTTTATGCTCTTATTGATCCGGGGTCCTCTTTGTCTTATGTTACCCCATTTATGGCTTCATGTTTTGGGATAGAACCCGAACAGCTTCATGAGTCATTCTCTATATCGACTCCGGTTGGTGATTCTATTACAGCCGCGCTAGTCTATAGGAATTGTGTTGTCACGGTATGTGGTCGAGTTACCACGATCGATCTTATTGAGCTTGGGATGGTAGATTTTGATGTTATTATGGGAATGGACTGGCTTTATTCGTGCTTTGCTAAACTCGACTGCCGAACCAGAGTCATGAGGCTTGAGTTTCCTAATGAGCTGGTTATTGAGTGGGAGGGAAATGGTGTGGTGCCGAAGGGTAGGTTTATTTCCTACCTTAAGGCCTCAAAGATGATTAAAAAGGGGTGTGTCTATCATTTGGTTCGGGTTGCGGACACCACTTCAGAAGTGTCTGCCCCCGAGTCCGTGCCAGTTGTGAATGAGTTTCTTGAAGTATTTCCGGACGAGCTTCCAGGGATTCCGCCAGATATGGAGATCGATTTCCAGATTGATGCTTTGCTAGATACGCAACCATTATCTATTCCACCATACAGAATGGCGCCCGCGGAGTTGAGGGAGTTAAAGGAGTAGTTGAAGGATTTATTAGAAAAGGGGTTCGTACGGCCGAGTGTGTCGCCGTGGGGCGCTTCGGTTCTTTTCGTCAAAAAGAAAGATGGGTCGCTTCAGATGTGTATCGATTATCGGCAGCTCAACAAAGTGACTATAAAAAACATATCCATTGCCTCGAATAGATGATTTGTTCGATCAATTGCAAGGTGCGAGGTTCTTCTCCAAAATTGATTTACAGTCCGGGTATCACCAGTTGAAGATCAGAGAGTAGGATATTCCTAAGACCGCCTTCAGAACTCGTTATGGCCATTTTGAATTTTTGGTAATGTCCTTTGGGCTGACCAATGCTCCAGCAGCTTTCATGGATCTTATGAATCGGGTTTTCAAGCCATTTCTAGACTCCATCGTGATTGTTTTTATTGTTGACATCCTTGTCTACTCGCGGAGTCGGGAAGATCATGCTAATCACCTCAGGGCAGTTCTTCAGTCTCTTCATCGGCACCAGCTGTATGCTAAATTTTCGAAATGTAAATTTTTGGATGGAGTCGGTCACCTTTTTGGGTCATGTTGTTTCTAGAGAAGGGATTCAGGTGGATCCTCAGAAGATCGCGACGGTGAAATATTGGCCTAGGCCAACGACTCCGACAGAGATTCGCAGTTTCTTGGGTCTAGCTGGGTATTATCGGAGGTTTGTGGAGGGATTCTCTACCCTCGCCTCCCCATTGACTAAATTGACTTAGAAAGTAGTGAAGTTCCAGTGGGCCGACGCTTGTGAGAAGAGCTTCCAGGAATTGAAATCGAGATTGACTTCGGCACCTGTATTGACCTTGCCAGAAGGCACAAAGGGGTTTGTAGTGTATTGTGATGCTTCAAGGGTCGGTTTGGGGTGTGTATTGATGCAGCATGGGAAAGTTATAGTGTATGCTTCAAGGAACCTCAAGAATCACGAGAAGAACTATCTGACGCACGATTTGGAGCTTGCGGCAGTTGTGTTTGCATTGAAAATATGGCGGCATTATCTCTGTGGGGTCCATGTGGACGTGTTCTCAGACCACAAGAGTCTTCAACATTTGTTCAAGCAGAAGGAGTTGAATTTGAGGCAGCGACGATGGTTGGAATTGCTTAAAGATTATGATATGGACATCTAGTACCATCCAAGGAAAGCAAATGTAGTGGCCGACGCTCTCAATCGGAAGTCTATGGGTAGTCTGGCTCACTTGGAGGTAGATTGGAGGCCTTTGGTTCGCGAGGTTTACCAATTGGCCAGTCTTGGGGTCTGTCTCTCAACCTCAGACAAAGAGGATGTCATGGTGCATAATGGAGCGGAATCGTCACTTGTAGAGGAAGTCAAGGAAAAGCAGTTTATTGATCCATCGTTGGCGCAGTTAAAGGAGGAAGTTCTGAATGGAAAGATTTTGGCATTTTCACTCGGTAGCATTGATGGTGTCTTGCGGTGTCAGGGTAGGCTATGTGTTCCGGATGTGGATGATCTAAGGGAGAGGGTAATGGTGGAGGCTCATAATTTCAGGTATTTTTTGCATCCAGGTTCTACGAAAATGTATCATGATCTCTGGGAGGTTTATTGGTGGAGCGGTATGAAGAGAGGTGTGGCAGACTTTGTATCTAAATGTCCGAATTGTCAGCAGGTGAAGGCCGAACACTAGAGGCCCAGTGGGTTAACTCAGCTTATGGAAATACCAACGTGGAAATGGGAAATGATTAATATGGATTTCGTGGTAGGGTTACATCGCACTCAGTGCAAGTTCGACTCAATTTGGGTGATAGTGGATCGACTCACAAAATCAGCTCACTTCTTGCCAGTCAAGTCCACCGATACCGCAAAATAGTACGCTTAATTGTACATCAAGGAAATAGTCAGACTTCATGGCACTCCGGTTTCTATTATCTCGGATCGAGGGGCCCAGTTCGCAGCTAACTTTTGGAGAAATTTTCAGCAAGGTTTGGGTACTCAGGTGAACCTCAGCACGGCTTTCCACCCGCAGACTGATGGTCAGGCAGAGCATACTATTCAGACGCTTGAAGACATGTTGCGGGCTTGTGTGTTTGGCTTCAAGGGTAGTTGGGATGATTATTTGTCGCTTATGGAATTTGCTTACAATAACAGCTTTCATGCTAGTATCCAGATGGCCCCATTTGAGGCATTGTACGGAAGAAGGTGTAGATCTCCGATTGGATGGTTCGAAGTTTGTGAAACAGAATTGTTAGGGACAGATCTTGTGCACCAAGCTATGGATAAAGTTAGATTCATTCAGGAGAGGATGAAAACTGCTCAGAGTCGTCAAATATCCTACGTTGACGTTCGTCGAAGAGAATTGGAATTCCAAGTAGATGATTGGGGTGGTCTTGAAGGTGTCTCCCATGAAGGGAGTGATGCGGTTTGGGAAGAAAGGGAAACTGAGCCCAAGGTACAACGGGCCGTATCAGATTGCTCAAAGGACAGGACAAGTGGCTTATAGGTTGGAATTGCCCCCTGAATTGTCATTAGTTCACCTGACGTTCCATGTGTCTATGTTGAAGAAAGTGGTTGGAGATCCATCCGCCATTGTGCCAGTTGAGACCATGGAGGTGAATGAAGAACTATCGTACGAGGAGGTTCTGGTTGCTATTTGATAGGCAAGTCCGAAAGTTGAGAAACAAGAAAATTGCTTTAGTATAAGTGTTGTGGCGAAGTCCACGAGTCGAAGAAGCCACGTGGGAAGCGGAAAAGGAAATGAAAGAAAAATACCCTCACTTGTTTGAATAAATCTTGTAGTGAAATCGTACGAATTGTCATTTCCAAGTAATTGCAAGACATGCTCAATGTTGTGTAAATGAACTCTATCTTGTTCCCCTCCTTACCTTATTGTTGTAACTTCCCAATGTGTGCTAAAATTGTATATGCTGTCATTGTTTGGGTAATATGCAACCCTTTTTGAATTAAATGAAATGTTTTGTGGAACTCATGTGTTAAGCAAGTGACTTATAGTAGTGTAGATTGGTAATGATTAATTGAAATGAATATGATGTATTGAGGTGATGGGGTTGTAGGGGATTCATTGAAATGACCATATTGTGTGCAAAAGTGTGAACCATGAGCAAATTTGTGATATGAGAAGAAAGAACTATGTGAAGTTGTTAGAGTAAGTGAATATATATACAAATTGTCGAGGTAACAACATTGCGTGTAAGTAATTGAATGACTAGAACTGTGTAATGATGCTTGGAAATGTGTTTCGGAGGCTCTCTGACATGTAGATAGGTCTAGATACAAAGGAAACTTTGGCGAAATTTTCTGAAAATATTGGAGTTAGTGTAAATCTGGAAGTTTGCATATCATGTTTTCAAAACCAAACGATTTCCAAAATCCTCATTCGAGGACGGATGATTTTAAGGGGGGGAGGGGGAGGGGGAGGGGAGGATGTAAAGACCCGTAAAATTTCTTGTTTAAAATAACACCCGAACAAATCCCCAAGTGGTTATAACTGTAGAAATTCTTAAAACGGACCTTATTTGTGTTAAAGTACCCCCGAATTTGAAAGAATAAATTTTCCAGAAATTGGGTGTTATGAGACGCACTATGCGATTGCATAACGTGTATACGGACCGCATAGTGGTCGCATACATGGGAAGAATCACTTCCCAATTTGAGGACAACTATGCGGTCCATTATGCGATCGCATTTCGGTTCTGCGGACCGCATAGTTGTCGCATTCTTGCCCTTTGATTTTGGTGAGGGAGGTTATGCGGCGCACTATCCGATCGCATAACGTGTATGCGGACCGCATAGTGGTCGCATACCTGGGCAGATTGTTTTTAATTTTGGCCCACCTGGAGGGCCATCCGCGGTCGTCTCTGCGGACCGCATGTCAGGAATGCGATCGCATTCCTGACCGCATTTTTGGTATCGGGCTCCTATTTTTCTAATTTTTAAACCCGACCCCCAATTCATTAAAACACCCCTCCCCTTCATTTTAACTGATTTCTAAACAAAATAGAGAGAAGGAAATGAGAGTTCTTGAGAGAGAAGGTTTCAACATCATCCAATTTGATTTCCAAAACCACTCAAGCCCGAATATTATCGAGTAATCAGTCATCTTCTTAGCTCTAGAGGTAAGCCTTCCCTCTATTTTCCCAATTTCTCAGATTTTGGATGGGAATAAAACACACATGGGTTGGTTTTGAAAAATGAAAGATGAGTCCTTGCATGCATGTGAATGTAACTCCGTAACCTAGTAATGGGGGAAACGAACTTGGGTAATTATGCATAAAAAGGAGGTTAGTAACCTAAGGGGGCCACATAGTGTTTGATAAAATGCTCAATTGAATTCAAGGTTCCTAATTCTAGGTGAAATTTGTCACGTTGTGGAATAGATTGACGGTGCTAGACGGTCCGGTGAATTGTGATAGAAATTAGAAGGGAAATTCGACTCGAGGTATGTATGGCTAACTTTAACCCTTGTAGAATCCCCTTGTTGTGACGAGCATACATTATGTGTACCTCGTATGAAAATATGTGAATTGATTGTCTTAATGATTGCCACACTATTGTGTTATATAAGATTGTGAAAGGATGTTAATGTCACCAAATGTGGGAATATATTACTGCTTACTGGGAATCATTGTGCCTTGAGCCCAAATAAACGAATTGTTGATGTGAACTTGTGCTCCTTGAAAGGAGGATTCTTGTGATGTAATTGTTTGGGATTGTTGTTATGAAATATGATTTGTCAGGTGGGATCGGGTTGCGCGCCGCAACACGAAGTAATAAGGTGTGGGTTGTGGTGATAAGGGTGGCCGAGGTAATAAGGGTGGAATGTGATCATTATCACTATTGAAATGAAAATCGATGAAATTCTTGATTATGGTGGTGTTGGAAAGGAAAAAGGGGGAATTGTGAAACTTGTTGATTTTGGTTGTTTCTTTCCATGCGCAATGATTGTTGGTTCTATTACTGTCTCTTATCTGTGTATTGTTTGATTGTACTTAGGATAAAATTTGTTCATACATACTATTACTATTCCACAGTACTAACGTCCCTTTTGCCGGGGGCGCTGCATTTTCTTATATGAATGTAGGTGGTCCTACAACAGGTAACTCAATCCACCGTCAGTAGTGCCTCCACTCCACTCCGTCCGCTGAATTGGAGAGCCCCACTTCCTCTCGGGGCCATGTGTGGTCTATACCACCTTCTTTGGGTTTATTTTGTATTGTAAGGTATAGGCGGGGCCTTGTCGCCGGAAAGTACTGTTAAACTCATTTTACTCATAGAGGCTCCATAGACAGAAACGTGGGTAATGTACATATGTATTTTGGGTAGCTATTGTGCGGTTCGGAATCATGTTCCACGTGAGTATATTTTGTAAGCACGTGGTACTATATGCTGGAAATGATAAAGATGTGGAAATGTTTTTAAATCATAAGTTTATTCTAAGTCTTAATTACTTTTTCACACGTATAATGGATAGTGTTATCACAAGGTGATGCGTGGGTTGGGGAAGGCAGTTTCAGGTCCGCTCGACTGGGGTCCACCCGGTTGAGCGCCGGTCGTGTCCCTCGATTTTTGGGGCGTGACAAGAAGGACCTGGTTCGTGGCCTGCCCAAGTCAAAGTTCAAGGATCACAAAGTGTGTGACTGCGCTAGAGGAAAGCATGTAAAATCTTCATTCAAGCCCAAAAAAGATGTCAACACCTCAAAATCACTTGATCTTCTTCATATGGATCTGTGGCTCAATGAGGGTTCCAAGTAGAGGAGGAAAAATATACATTTTTGTAATTGTAGGTGACTACTCTAGATTCACGTGGACTCTGTTCCTCAGAACCAAGGATGAGACCTTTGAGGTTTTTGTGGCCTTGTGAAGAAGATTCAAGTAAAGATGGAATCAAAAGTAGCATGCATTAGATTAGATCGTGGAACATAATTTTATAATGCAAAGTTTGATGAATTTTGCAACGAAAATGGCATCACCCACAACTTCTCAGCCCCAAGAACACCACATCAAAACGGAGTTGTGGAGAGGAAGAACAAAACTCTTGAAGATATGGCACGAACAATGTTGATCGATAGTGGGATTGCTAAGAACTTTTGGGCAGGAGCTATCAACACTGCCTGCTACTTGGTGAACACGTGCACGATCAGGTCTATCTTGAACAAAACTCCTTATGAGTTGCTGAATGGAAGGAAGCCCAAGATGACTCACTTGAGAACATTTGGATGCAAATGTTATGTCCTCAACAATGGAAAGGATCAACTTGGAAAATTTGATTCCAAGAGTGATGAAGGAATTTTTCTAGGCTATTCTTCTCAAAGTAAAGCCTACAAGGTATACAACAAGCGGACTTAGTGTGTGGAGGAGAGTGTTCATGTAATCTTTGACGAGTCTTATCTCTCCTGTGAGAAGAGTAAAAAGGATGATCAAGATAGAGAGCCTCTGCTGGTTCCAGGAGAGGTCATTGATATGGCAAGTGGAAAGACAAACATGATGAGTCAGGTGAAGGAGACAGGTGAAGACAATACCCCTCATTTGCTGGAGAGGATCCAGGTACTACAATCACAACCATTGAAGCTGAAGAAAGAGTGGTTGATGTAGTTCAAAGTAATCCACCGGTAGCAGAAAGAAGGATGCAAGAGAATCAGTCAGGCATGCCCATATCCTTTACAAATAAAATTCAAGTGCCAAACTGGAAGCGCAAGAGCTCACATCCGCTTAACAATATAATCACTCCTCTGGATTCAGGAGTTCAAACCAGATCAAAAGCCAGAAATTCACTTGCCTTCTCAGCATTTCTCTCCCAAATAGAGCCCAAATTTATTAAGGAAGCCTTGAAAGATGCAAACTGGATCACATCCATGCAAGAAGAACTGCATCAATTCGAGTGGAACAATGTATGGAACCTGGTACCCAGACCTACATATCACACCATCATTGGGACCAGGTGGGTATTCAGGAATAAGCCTGATGAATTTGGAAATACAACAAGAAACAAAGCAAGGCTAGTGGTCCAAGGGTACAATCAGGAGAAAGGAATTGATTATGATGAGACTTTTGCTCTAGTTGCTCGTATGGAATATATCAGAATCCTCATTGCCTTCGCATCTCATATGAATTCAATCTATATCAAATGGATGTTAAAAGTGCATTTTTGAATGTCTTCCTCAAGGAAGAAGTCTATGTAAAGCAACCTCCAGGATTTGAATGTCATGAACACCCTGAATATGTGTTCAAATTGGACAAGGCATTGTATGGGTTGAAGAAGGCTCCTCAAGCTTGGTATGAGAGGTTGTCAAAGTTTCTCTTAGAAAATGGTTTTGCAAGAGGAAAAATTGATAACACTTTGTTTCTGAAGAAACGAGGGAGGAACCTGCTCAGCGCTCAAGTATATGTTGATGATATCATTTTTGGGGCAACAACTGATTCACTATGTGAGGAATTTGCAAAACTCATAGGAAGTGAGTTTGAGATGAGCATGATGGGTGAGTTGAATTTCTTTCTGGGTCTTCAAGTGAAGCGGTCCAGAAAGAGAACATTTATAAGTCTGCAAAAGAATATCAAGGAGCTTCCGAAAAGGTTTGACATGGAAGCATCAAAAGTGATTGATACTCCCATTTCCACTGCTACTCGCCTTGATATGGATGAATCTGGCTCTCCTGTGAATCAAACAATGTATAGAGGCATCATTGGATCTCTCCTTTATCTTACTGCAAGCAGGCCATATATTGTATTCAGTGTGGGACTATATGCAAGGTTTCAGTCTAATCCCAAAGAATCTCATCTGAAGGCTGCCAAAAGAATCCTGAGATATCTTAAGGGAACACAGGACCTGGTCCTGTATTACCCGTCAGGTGACAATTTTAATCTTGTTGGATATGTTCATGCTAATTATGTAGGTGATATTGTGGAGAGGAAAAGCACATTTGGAATGGCTCATTTCTTGGGATCATGTCTTATCTCATGGGGCACAAGAAAGCAAAATTTAGTGGCACTTTCAACATGTGAAGCATAATATGTTGTAGCTGCCTCTTGCTGTGCTCAGCTAATGTGGATCAAACAACAGTTGGAAGACTGTGGAGTGTAAACTGATTGTATACCTCATTTGTGTGATAACACAAGTGCTCTCAACATGTCCAAAAATCCTGTCCAGCATAAGAGAACCAAGCACATTGATGTGCGACATCATTTTCTCAGAGACAACGTTGAAAATGAGCTTATTTGTATGAAGTTTTGTAGCACAGAAGATCAAATTGCATATATATTTATCAAAGCCCCGAGCAAAGAACATTTTGAGAGAAAGCAATTGGCACTGGGGCTGATAAAGCCCAACTGAGAACCTGAGACGCTCAACGAGCAGAGTAAAGAGGAAATTCCTGTTCCAGAAGAAAAACAGAGTGAGTCTCCATCTGCAGTAAAAGCATCATCGAACAGTCCAGAAAGTGATAAGGCTACTATGGAAAGTTGTGAGTCTACAAGTATTCCTGCTTCTTCTGTTGTTGCTTCTATGGAACCTCAAGAGAGGGACGCCATAGAAAATATACTTTCTATTGCTGCTGAGGGGATAATGGGTGAAGATAATTCTGGTGCGCCTGATTCTTAGGGGGAAGAGACTCAACCCTCAGTAGGGGAAGGAACTCTTGTGCCCTTTGAATAGATGATAAGTAGGGATTTTAGCCTATTATTTTCTCTCTTTTACTTAGGTTTTGGGCCAAAAATGCGTGAAGATATTCCTAGAAACTAACTTACTGTGCTTGCTTGCAAGGTTTGTTCAAAATGAGCCAAAGAAGCCTTAATCAACTCATAAAGGAGTCAAACTTGCATAAATCCAAGACTGGAATAAGAGCGCTGAGAGCGACAGAAAAGAGCGGCCGCGTACGGATCAACGCTGAGGCGGCCATTAATACGCGGTCCGCGAAATGAAGAATTAGAGAGATTGTTTTGAGCACAAAAATCAACGCTGATCGCGATGAAAAAGGGCAACCGCAAAATTACTGGCGCGACCGTGGTTGAAATTTCGCTGAGAGCGTGTGTCAAGGTTGAGAGACTTTGAAAAGTGTGCATAACTGAAGAAGGCATACTGCGTCAAAATTACGCTGCCGCGAAGAAATCTCACGCGGTCCGCGAATCTTGGTCCAACCCAGTCTTAGATGTGAAGAAATGTGGACCGCGCTCAATATTACGCAGCCGCGAAATCCCAAACGCGGACGCGGTCAGAATTACGCGTCCGCAAAAACTTTGCAGGGGTATTTTTGTCCGGAAAGTTTAGCTTAATATAAATAGACCTTTTTGACAATTCTAGGTTAAGTTTTGTTTTTAGCAGATCACGTGAATGGTTGTTTTGTTTTTACCCTTTTGGGGCAATTTTGTAGTAGATTTCTCTTCAAACTTTAGATTTTAATCTTCTACTTTAATATTATGGCTTATATTTCATCTTTATCTTTGATTTATGCTGTTATTATGAGTAGCTAGACCACATAGCTAGGGTTGTGACCCAACCCTAGTGTGGGTATTTAATGGGTCTTGAATTTTAGGGCTTAATTGTTTATGGGTTAGTGATATTTAGCCTAATTCATGCTTTAATTGTTGAATTAGTGGTTGCACACTAATTCATTCCTTTATGACTTAATATCTTCTTGAGAAAGAGGGACTATGTCTAGGAAAATTAGGCTAACAAAGAATTGGGTTTAACTCAAGAGATTGATAGCCTAGATTAAAGGGTTAAACCTAGAGATAGTAATACCCGACTTGAGCCAATTTCACTTGTGTTGCATGAACACCCATTTGGGCTTGAGAAAGCCAAATCGGGCAAAGTCACTCAAACTAACGAAAGGTATAGAGTGAGCACTTGTGTGTGATGGTTATATCACGACCCCAATCAAAACAAGCTTGTCCTAGATTCTCGACACTTATTAGATATTCACCTAGGCAGAAGTCACTTCCCTAGTGCCCTTTTAACACTTGAAAACTTTCACCAAAAATATTATACTTAGATTACACTTACGCGTCCGCGAAAACTCTGCAAGGGTAATTTTTTCCAGAAATTTTAGCTTAGTATAAATAAAGCTTTTTAACAATTTTAGGTTAAGTTTTTTTTAGCAGAGCACGTGAACGGCTGTTCTTTTTACCCTTTTGGGCAATTTTGTAGTAGATTTCTCTTCAAACTTTAGATTTTAATCTTCTACTTTAATATTATGGCTTATATTTCATCTTTATATTTGGTTTCTGCTGATATTATGAGTAGCTAGACCCCATAGCTAGGGTTGTGACCCAACCCTAGTGTGGGTATTTAATGGGTCTTGAATTTTAGGTCTTAATTGTTTGTGGGTTAGTGATATTTAACTTAATTCATGCTTGAATTGTAGAATTAGTGGTTGCAAACATTGATTCGTGCCTTTATGACTTAGGATCTTCTTGAGAAAGAGGGACTAAGTCTAGGAATATTAGGGTAACAAGGAATTGGGGTGAACTCAAGAGATTGATAGCCCTAATTGAAAGGTTAAACTTAGAGATAGTAATACGCGACTTGAGCCAATTTCACTTGTTTTGCATGAACACCCATTTGGACTTGAGAAAGCCAAATTGGGTAAAGTCACTCAAACTACCAAGAGGTATAGAGTGAGCACTTATGTGTGATGGTTATATCACGACCTCAATCAAAACAAGCTTGCCCTAGATTCTCGATACTCGTTAGATGTTCACCTAGGCGGAAGTCACTACCCTAGTGCCTGTTAACACTTGAAAACTTTCACCAAAAATATTGTACTTAGATTACTCTTAGCATTCAATAGTATCAAACTTAGAATATAATCAATCACAACAATGTTTGGAATTGTAATTTAGAACAACACGCACATCTAGATTAGTTAGATACCCGACTCCAAACCAAATTAACTCCCTGTGAAAATCGATCCGGTCCTCGTTGGGTAAAACTGCATCGACCATCCTCACTACTATGTAGTGGTGTAGGGTTGGCACTGACCAATTTTTGGCGTCGTTGCCGTGGATTTAGACGGTTTTGGCTATCTATCTAACTATTTTTGTGTCTTGTTTTTCTTTCCTTCTATTTTACTAACGTTTGTGTGTCAATCGCTTTAGGTACCAAATGGCTCATAATGATGCTCTCGGACATGTACTTCCGGGGAGGAGGTAGATGACAATGGTGAGGATGAGGTTAATCTAGAACCTCAAGTCCAAAGAAGAGGCATCCAGGCTAATGAAAACATTCCAAACCCTCCCCCACCTCCTCCACAGGCAGCACACTGGGTTTTACCCAATGAAGGCTACGCAAGTGCAATTGTCTCGCCCCCCGTTCGGCGGGCAATTTTCAGATTACTAATGTCATGCTTACCCTATTGGAGCACCGGAGCCTCTCATCAGAACACATACAAGCATCTAAAGGATTTTGTAGACACATGCTGGGGAGAAAACAAACGAACGTGTCGGAGGACGCACCGAGATTGAAACTTTTCCCATTTTCACTTAGAGGGAAAGCTTTGGATTGGCTCTAGAGGCTACCCAACCATTCCATCACGACTTGGGATGAGTTGGCTGAAAAGTTTATAGCCAAGTTTTTCTCTCTAGGTCATATAGCAGCATTGAGGGATGCGATCCTAGCCTTTAAATAAGAACCTAATGAACCCCTACATGAAATCTAGGAGCGGTATAGAACCATGGTAAAGGAATGTCCCAACAATGATATGATTGAAGCAATGATCCAACAGACATTTTATAGGGGCATCAACACGACCAACCAGTGCGTGGTGAATCAGCTAGCAGGGGGAAATTTTATGAAAATGCCTTATGCCGATGCTTGGGAAATACTTGATGAGATGGATGACACATCCTCAGCTTGGAAAAGTAGGGAAAATGTTCCTCAAGGTGACCCTACTATAATACATCTTCACAAGGAACTTCATAATCACAGACAAGCCATGGCAGAGTTGACTACTACTTTGAATCAGTTAGCAAAGGCTCAACTTCAGCAAGTTCAGGGGCCAAAGCAAGTCAATGCCATGGAAGGGGTAAATGTCATGGTCAACAAGAGGAGACATCGTGGTCAACAAGTGCAAAACAACCAAGATCAATATGAGCAAAGTGGTAGTGGATACAATCAAGACGAGTCTTATGATGATCAAAGCGAGGAAGTCTTATATGCCAATAACTACCAATGACAACGGAGCAATGCTCCAAATCAACAATGGAGATCGCAAGGGAACAATCAAAACTGGGGCAACCAAGGCCAAGGGAATTGGAATAGTGGCAATAACAACAATTTGAACAATTGGGGAAACACCAACTAAAATTGGGGGAATCAAGGAAACAACAATAACAATTGGAATGGAAACAACAATAACAATTGGGGTGGTAATAACAACCAAGGTGGTTTGGGTAACAATAATCAAGGCAACCGGGGGTCGGGCTTTCAAAGTCCCCCAATGTATCAACAACCCAACAATCCTCCTCCATATCTGCCTCAAGGGCAAAGTTCTTCAAACAATGAAATGGGGTGGATAGAAAGTATGTTCAAGCAAATGATGGAAAGAAATGTCGATTCTGATGCTCAAATAGCCTCCCACACTACTTCTATCCGCAACTTGGAAGTACAAATGGGTCAAATTTCTCAAGCTTTGAATACTCTCCCTAAGGGGGCTCTACCAAGTGATACAATAGTAAACCTGAAGGGTGGTAACAATACAAGCCATGCTATGGCGGTGACCACACCAAGCGGTAGAGGTGGAGAAACAAGTTCCTCTAATCCAAATAAAATGGTGAGTGATGAAGTTGTGTTGCAAGAAGATGATGAGATTCAAGCCAATGATGAGAATGTGAATGATGAATGTCACGACCCAAATTCCCACCCTTTGGGCCGTGACTGCGCCTGACGTTGAACCCGCTAGGC